>CAAKHD010003780.1:134709-152437 GCA_901007705.1 Fistularia tabacaria
CTATCTGTCAATATAGTGCTGTTTCTATAGCTGCACAAAGTAAAGGTGTAACCAGAGGGCAGTCTTGGCTTTGTCAAGTGAATTGTAAGCAAAACTGTGTGTGTTCTAGTGATTTATTCAGCCTCCCTGCTGAATGCCATGTAGTGGCTGGACACCCTGCTGGTCACAATGACAGGCTCCATAGCAATCTGCCAGACACCCAGCAGGACAAGACAAGCCTGCAACTTCTGCTCAGTGTCTGGAGCTGCATATACATCATAGTGTTTTTCTCTCTGACATAATCTCCCTCACTCTGTCTTGCCTACCAGTTCACCTTCATCCCACTTTTACAGACTTTATTACTTACAGTTACATAGTTGCAGTGCCGAATCTTTCAGAGATGACTCTCTACACGGTGTTATTAGACATCTTGGGTCTATAAATACTCCCTATATCCAGATTTGAACAACTGTTATTGAAAAGTGTAAAACTGAATTGAGGGGGCTTGGACTTTAACAATCTTTTCCATGATTCTCCCTTTACATATTGTACATATCCATCAGGTGGCAAAACGTGCATTTCTGATTGTAAGAATTATTTTGAATGTCTCTTTCCTAAATGTTTTTAATGAACATGTTGTGATATGATTTTGCTTCTAACTGTCACTGCAAATATAAGAAAGCTGTTAAAGGCAGTGCATTTTGTCATCAACAGACTTATATGCATACATTAACAATACAAACAGCCAAAGCCTGTATGACAGCTAATAGTGCACATTATCAATTATAACAACTCCGAAATGTGGGTCATTAGGTTTACATATAGCTTTGTTTCGCAAATTAAATATGCAGAGGGCATTACAGTAAGGACAACAATCTGGATAATAGGAAGTACGAATGCACATAACATCCTTTAAAGCTCTTCAGTGGGAGAAGGCCATAATCAAGGATTGAGTTTGAACAGCAATGTGAAAACCTATAAAGTGTTATGCTATCCATATAGTCTGATCTCTATCAAGTCAAGCTAACGGTGAGAGGGAAAATCTATTTAAAAACAGTTTGGCTATGGACACATTCATTGCTTTGACTGATTGTACTTTGCCTCAGATCCGAGCAGATCCCTATGCCATTCTGCCCTCTCTACCAGCCATCCCTCTGCACTGACAGATCGATCACAGCCACCATATGTGATGACGTCATCTTCCTTGATAGTGAAAGGCCAGGACACACTCTATCCATCTGCTCCAAGTTTTAGAACATTCCTGTGTGTTAAAATTTGCATGGCTGCCAGACAGACTATAAAACCTAATCTCTTGCCATTGAACAGGGAAAAAAATGAAGAGTAACTTCTTAAAAACGCTTTTAGTAGAAAAGGATATTTTTACATACTATCAGTACACCTAGACATTCGAAGGCTAGTAAAGAAGACTTCTAAAGGGCCTTAAATGGCCCTTCTCCTCCTTAATTTATCACTATTATAAATAAATGTGGGGTATAATTAAAAGCAACAACTAAGCCAAATTGGGTTAAGTGCTTACATGTTTTATCAGGGAGAAGAAAAATGAAATTTTTGAAAAATGTATTTAAAGTATAACAACCAAAGGCATTTATTATGCTGGCTGCATTATATTAATACAGCATATACGACTGTGTGCCGTTATTACTAAGAATAATAAAAGAGTCATTCATTTTTTGTGATTTATTAACATGGGGCCAATGTTCTTTACTTTGAGACAGAAAATTCAAAAAAATTTAAATGTAAACTACTCACCTGTAAACTGTTCACCTGACAACTTTGGTGAGAATAGCTGTCAAATAAATGTAGTGGAGGAGGAAGTAAAATATAATCATCTAAAATATGAAATAGTATCAAATCCGGAGACTTAATAAAGAATCCCAATTTAATACAAAACGTCATTATAAAAATGTCTCAAACTGTGTAAATGTAATCGGCGTTGATACTACAATCTATAATTACCATAGAGTCAAAATATATTACTGTGCAATGTGCTCATTGGCAATTTAAGATACATTTTGAATGGATTGATACCCAAATGTATAAAATATATTTAACACATATGCACACAAACACAACACACACACCCTAGGATAAATCACTACAAGAGTGGGACAACCCCAGGCACCAGACCTCCTCTCCTGCTCCATGCACAGTGGTGTTATTACCACCATTAAACTACTTGCCACCTGTTAACTGCCATGTAAATATTCATCTGCAACAGGGGGAGTGTTCCAGCCACTGGTCTGCGAGTGGCTGGTCCACTAAATCAGCCCTGTGACCAATCAGTGCAAAGGAAAGGCAAAAGGTTAGTGAGCTCATGAAATGTAAATGATATGTTACCACAGAAAAGCAATGTGTGAAGGGGGGAGCATTTTTTTTTCTGTGCGCCACAAACCACACCAAATGTTTGTGATGAATAAGATTAGCCTACTCCAAAAGAAAGGACTCATATGGAAGCATTTAGTTGAAAAATGTAGAAGTAAATTGCAAATAAGAGCCATTTTTTTCTACAGCATCCTGCATATTTTGTTAATCCTGGATATTTAGGGGGCCTGGAAAGGCTTGTTTTTATTTTCTTTTTGTAAACCAGTAACCCATTGAGATGTCATGACAGTCTTTCATCACATAAATAGGGGAGAAATGGTGGGTGGAAAATTAGTAAGTATGAAATAAAGTGAAGTACTAAATATCACCGATGACATAATAGAAATTGTGGCGAGAAGAGAATATCTGATAGAATTTTATTCAACATGCTGATTTCAAAAAACAAATAACAACAGTAGTTAAAATCTTGACGTTTACTACGAATATTGCTGGTACTGCTGGGTACTTCACTTTATTTCATACCAGCACATCATGTTAATGGGACTAATAATTAAACATACACAACTTGAAGCAGAAACTCCATTGAGGATTTACCCCAACCTTTTGCTTTCTTTCTGTTACTAGTACCATGTAACATTGTCTCAATGCAATAAGACTGGCTTCCTCTACTTGCCGGGGAACTGTCACAACAATTTGAAAAAAGATACTGAGAGTGGGCAGTAAATCCCAGCACCTGTTAGATCTTGTGATTGTTTTTCCTTTATGTTTGTATTAAAATGTCTCTTTGTCTAGGCGAAAAAATGTTAGTGCTCAACTTAACAGACCTGATTTCACTACATTTTAATCAAATATTTGTTGCTGTTCTTCATTGCTGTGTCTGTAGTTCAAGTTCAGTCTATGGAGGTGTTACTGTCTAGACACCAGGACACCCAAAACCTGTGCATGTGGGTCAGAAAAGTTTCATTGGGTTGAAGGTAATGACCCGTGACTGTGTGGTGTTTTAACATGCGGTTTGTAAATCAATATCACATTAAAAGGGGTGCTTTTATGTCTCTCAAAACTCTCCAGCTCATGTTTTATAATCTTTGGCACTATGGCTCACTCCTAAGGTGAAGCTTTTTTCGCTGCACGAAGAAAAAAAAGACTGTCTGAACTTTTGAAAGATTTCATTTCATTTTATGCAATCAGAGGATGACACCATAGAACACAGAAAACATTTTATAAAGTATTAAGAGTGTATGTCTGATACCTGGAGGTCTTTTCATTTATAGCACATTAGTAAATGTAATAAGTAGTAAGTGTTCTGCTCTGCCCTAATCCTCGGCCCCATCCCAATCATTTTTTATCTCAGGCCTTTCGGAATGAGACCACATCTGTCTCCGGTCACTATTAACACGCTCTTTCTCCATAAAGTACTCAGAAGCACACACGCACACCAGGAAACACACACATATCTTCCTCCATCTCATGCCTAATTCAAACCTGCCTTATGAGTCCCAAGACGTATCCACACTGTTTCAGCTCCACACACATGCACTCAGACATTCAATCACTGGATAGCTGCGCAGGCCACATATAAATCCATCTGGTAAAGCGTCTTTCAGACCGTTCCCAATGCGAATGAGATGTCCAAAAGCCTTTGGGTGTTATCTGGCCTCTACAATGGCAAGGCCGTGATATATACCACCCCAATTGTAGTAGGGGGAGGTTTTATAAGCATTTATAAGCACATTTCCCCCCTGAGCTTACAAATCTTCGCTCTTTATCTTGTTTACTTGAATTGCCAGCATTATGTGGCTGGAGAATGAGAACAAGAATATGTCCTCTATCCAATTAAATACACAATATCCATTATATCTATCTTGTCAAATAAAATATAAGTTTGCTGACATTCTAAAATTAAATATACCTCTTACATGTCTGTTTGGATTTTTGGATTTTCATATGTTTTCAATATTTGGTCAATGTAGAATACAAAGGATTGTATCCAGCTTGGCATATCTCTCCACATAAATGCTAGATAGATAGATAGATAGATAGATAGATAGATAGATAGATAGATAGATAGATAGATAGATAGATAGATAGATAGATAGATAGATAGATAGATAGATAGATAGATAGATAGATAGATAGATAGATAGATAGATAGATAGATCTTCTGCACAACTCAGCCGTTTCATTCTTTCAAAACCACTTTTTCTATGAGAAAAGCTGTAAAAACTATTTTGCAGATTTGTTCAAAGGATCTTCTTTATTGTCTTTCCTAAATATGTGTGGGCGAGAGACGGGCTGCACCCTAGACCAGTCGCCACATATAGAGACAAAAAAAACATTCACTCTTTCATTCACACAATAGAGCAATTTTCCCCATCTTCTCCAATTAACTTTTTTGGACTGTGGGAGGAAAATGAAGAAACCACACAGACACAGGGAGAACATCCAAACTACACTAAGAAAAGGCATTCTATGGGAATCAAACAGGGGTCCTTCGTGCTGTGAGGTGGAAGCACAAACCACTGTGCCACCCAAAAAAATTCAATATTTGTATTTCAATAGATTTAAAACAAAAATAAGAAATAATGTTTGACAGCATCATAATGATTTAAGAGCAATAAGCTCAAAGTAACCTACATACAAGTTGTTTTAAATTACAAGTACACCTCAGTTTAATTCTGTTCATCCCCTATCTTGACATCAACGCAGACTATCAGGTCTATATTTATGTCTGAATCTTTAGTGGAATGGAGCACAGCTTTATGTCATTAAGTCATGATTAAAAATTGGATTATGCTGAATGACTGACGATGTTTAAGGCATTTCACATTTGCTTAGCGTCATGGAGTTTACCAATAATTTCCTGAAAATCTTTTTCAAAAAACAGATTGAAACACAGGTATATAAACAGGACAGGGAATAAGATATGGTGGCACACAATTACATCCACACAGCAGCATTACCTCCACAATCAAGCTACATAATCATGTCACACATTACAACAATCTATAGGTGTGCTAATAAAGTTTAGCTACTACGATAACTAATAGCGACACAAACAGCAGGAAACAATGTACTGGCAATATCTACTAACAATCAACTTAGATCATTGTTGACTCACCAAAGAAATTTTCATCCAGCAGCTAACAGCTTGTGTTAAATCCAGTAAACGAGGATCCATTGGAGCCACATGAAATGTCATACATCCACATCCTTTAGGTCCACTATGTCTCTAAAGACGTCACAGTGTTCACTGTGGTACCCTGACTCACAGGGCCGTGTGAATTTACTGGATGCAATGGAAAACGTACTTTGGGTAATTTTTTTTAGCAGAACACAGCAGACCCCTTCCATATAGTTTGCAAACTCCTGGAGCAGTTTAGAAAACACAGGTTTCCTACACAAGACACTGACTGACATTTTTACAGATCCAACAGTGCTGAATTCAGACATGCTTTCCCTCGCATATGTTAATTTTTATTTGGTGTCAATGACAAGGGGGACAGAAGCTTCTATCTCTCAAAGGCTGAAAATAGGGACAGGAAGAGTGACATTGTTTAAGATTTAAGATTTACTTGAGCATTATTATCATGTACGTGTATGCTGTTAATCATGAAATAGATCAACCTTTTACAAAATAATCTGAAAAAACACAGTCAAGTGACTTCTTGGCTGAGTGTGTAGCACAGTATGCAAAATAGGCAGTTCAGTCCTGTGTCCCCTTTTCTCCACTGAATTGTGTGTTATGATTAAACAGAAGAGAAGGAACTCTGATGTGACTGTAATCAAATCTGACAGAACCCCCCTCCCCCATGCTTAAAAGTTATAATCTATAATGTACATCAATGTGCTTTTGGCACAAGAATCAATGGTTTGATTTGGACACATGAAACTAATATAAAGCTCTGAATACTGCTTCAAAAACTGCACGGGTTATCTGCAATCAGAGAACATTAAAAAATGTGTCAGACTTAGAGGCCAAAAAGCACCTTTTTTTTAACTCTAAGCAGTCGGTGTTTATCCTTCCTTCAGACAGATTTTACATTACAACAGTGGTGTTTTTCTGAACAAGCCCATCTCATGCCGTGTTTAAATCGACTTGGTTTGGAAGAGTGATATCCAGCCTTCCCTCTACCATAGCGAATGACCCCTGGGTGACCCAAGTTCCAGGGGTGTTAATGTTCACCCTCGTGAGGGTCACAACCTGCATGTTTATTTTGTAATGAAAGAGAAGGGACCTCAAAAGGGAAGTATGGTCTCAAGCCCTTAGATCCATTAAGTGGAGAGTACTGATCCACAAAGGCTCTCTCCTATGTTCAGCCCATGTTACACCAATTGCTCATGAAGGTATTGAGGTAGAGACACAGGAAAGCAATGTCTCCACAACAAAGCAAATAATTTGCATCATAACATTTGACGCATGTTTTTTTTGTAAATTGTGTAGGTTAATTACAAATTTCTTGTACGTACATCTCTGTGTGACATTAATTGAAAATAGCTTAATCGTCAGTTCATTTCAACTGATTTGACTGCAATTCAAATGTTTATTGTACAATGTTTGAAATTTGGTTTGCAAAAACACACCAAGCCACTGCATTTTATCCTGTGCAAACAAGTGTCAAAGGCCATAGAGGGTAGTAGTACCAGTGCTGTTTTGCATAGTCATCATGTTGTGAGCTGGACAGGGTGCAGTTTGCTCCAATCTACAGCTGTATTAAACTTTTTTTTTGGACAACACATTGACATCACTAATTTCTTCTCTGTAATGTTTTGCATAAATGTGCATCTGTTTGGAAGCGGTAATAGGTTTGCTTCTGTCCTTTCCAGTACTGTGCATACACCAGGAGAGAATCCTTTTGCCACATTTCCAAGTCTATTCCATTTCAGCAGGAATCTCAGTAATCCCACTGAAGAGCTGCAGTTCTCCCTCAGTGACATCCCATAATGGCACTAACACAAGAGTGGTGGGCACCCAGTTATGACTCCCAGGCTCCATTCATTGCACGTTCCCAATCCCTCAACCTGTCTGTATGCAAACAGAGCCCCGTCGGAAGAGAACACTGATCTGGCTGCCTTTCACTGAGCCCTGTGTAGACATATTTAATGCCTCAATAACCGCTGCTGAAGACAGAGCGATAATGGCCAGGGGCTTTCATTACCACAAGAAGTTTATCCATGTGTGAGCAAGAGTGTGTATGTGTGTGCGCTACTACAGTAAGTAAGTACCTAAACAAGTATTCCGCTGCCATTTACCCAGTGGGAATGTCAAGCTGTTGTTGTTTTAACAGAAATACATTTGGTGCTGCCTCTGATACACCAGCAGCATATGGTTTGATGATTTGCTCGCACGAATTAGAACAGGTAGCCTGCAGTGATACTTTACTGCTCAACATTAAAAATTCATTTTAGTAGAAACTATTTACTATTTTCTTACTTTCTTCTTTTTTTCGTTGGCAGATTTTGTTCTTGTATCTAGCTAAAGCATTCATTTTAATCTTGGTGTACTTTATATTTTTGTGGTGAGTCATGTTTTCAATAAAACAACAACAGGTGATACAGAAATTAAATTGGATTGTTTTAAATTGCCTGTGATATATGCCATGCCACCCTGTGCATTCACCTACCAATGGCTGCAGGTGCAGAAGCAGCTGTAGAGCAATGTTACCAGATTATTGCAGACTGAACTTACACGCAAATGTGCAGAAACAGAGCTTGTAGGCACAGATAAGTCGAAATTGCGTGTTGAAAAAATACCACATATGGAAATATCTATCCATTATCCTACACTTAGGGCTGCGGGGGGGATGCTGGAGCCTTTTCCAGCTGTCTCTGAGTGAGACATATATAGAGAAAAACAACCATTCAGTCTCTCTCATTCACACATAGGGGCAACTTTCCAACTTTTTTCCAATTAACCTCCTGCATGTTTTTGGACTGTGGGCAGAAAGCGGTGGAAACCCCACAGACACAGGGAGAACATGCAAACTCCACACACTGCGCCACCCGTATGGAAATATGCCAGAGGAATAAACATATGACAAGTACTTTCTTTCCTACTTATATTTATATTAACGTGAATATTATTCATCACTGGAACCATTCTATCCTCTGCACTTTGGAGATGATAACAAGAACACCCAAGAGGGAATTCGCTCCCTCCCCAGATACTCATCACCCAGAGAAAGAGAGAGTTCATGGAGGGATCAATTTGCCTGCACAGGAAACTGTGTAATGTTAATCACAACTTTAATTTAGGCTGAATTAGCATTTTGATGAACTTATAAGGCTGACTCGTGTACTCTAAGCACCTTCAAATGGAGCTCGCACATAGGAAATGGCAGTGTGCTTAATTAACGCTTGCACACAGCAGATGGGCTCATTGAAGGGCCTGGCAGAAAGACACACAGGGAAGGAGAATAGGTAGGCAAGACTCACATTTAATGGGAGGACAAATAACAAATTATGAAAATTTTAACCATAACTTTACAAATAAAAGCTAGTTGAAAACCGTTGGTTCTGGTAGGCAGGGAGTCCTAAGTACTGCTTGTATTTCAGTCTTTTAGGGAAAACAGAACACAAAGAGGCAGTAATAACTTCCAGAACACAGCTGGCAGATCTTGGTCAAACTAGCAGCCTGTTTACATATGTCCAACTGTTCCAATCTCAGAGCACAGAGTGTAACTCAACATGGTGCTTGAGTCTCATTGCCTTTTCACTCTGCTTGTGAAATCTTTTTCCTCACAAATTTTGCATAGAATGTTAGAGATGCTTTTCCAACACTCCTCTGCGAACTTAAGGTCTTGTTTTCGCACTTCTGCCTTCTGACTAGAGCCACGTTTCTCCTTATTCTTCTTTTCCATACGGCTCTTCATGTCTCTTAACTTCATTGTGGATGCTTATATCTTCTTTACTGTTCTCATTTCCTGCGCACACAATGTTACATCTAATCAGCTTATTTGAATCGTTTCATCTTCATAAGTCCATGATGAAGTTAGGAATGTGAGTGAATAAAATAGGAGAAAAAGATAAGTCATGACGAGGTACTTCTTCATGTCAGATTAGACACCATGTATTCATGATTTTGCGTAATTGCAGTGAATAGTTAACTATTTTTGACAAATATTACTTCAAATATTCATTCAGTTCCCATTTTCAATTTGCTATTCCCTTATTTGTTCCTATGGTCATTCAGGTTTTTGTTATTTTGCAATCTTCCCATTATGTATTTTAATTTTTAAGTTTCTCAGAAAAATATAAAAATAATAGTTATTATTCCATCTTGATTACTGTTTCTCTAGGTTGTGTCAGCTTAGCTCCTGAAAACCGTGTCTTTTTGATATAATAGTTTAAATCCTATAAGCTCAAACACACATAAAAGAGCTTCTTTTCAGGCCCTGTTTGAACGGCTAAGTAAGTTGATGATCGCCAGGGAAACAAGTACTGGAGTGCATGTTGCTGACTGGACTAAATGATTAGGACATCTTAGCTGAAATCCCTCTTGGCTGCATTGCACAAAAGAAGATACATTCTTAAAAGAAATCAGTGGATGCCATATATATATATCATCTTTTGATGACCAAAAAGATTATGCATAATCTCTTTAGGCTCATCAGAGAAAAAGTCAGTTTTATCTGGGCTTCTCTACTTCCGTGCAGTCTATTCCATGTCATGATTTTCTTCAGCCTGTTCCATAAATAACCTTCATGACTTGCCCCTTACCATTTCCTTCTTTTCCCTTTCTGTGTAGAATGTCAGGCCTGGCCCCCCACAGTGGAGCATGATTTGTAAAAACACAATAAAAATTGAGAGATGCGCCAGACTTGGATGGTGACAAGGGTGCAGTTGGAAGGGCAGCAAAGCAAGCTTTCCTGTTGTGACAGCCTGTGGTGGGGTATTAACTGGATGTCCAGGCAGGGTAAATCTTCTACGAGGTCCTCAAATCTCACACTCTCTGAGTATTTCTCAATCCTGTACATTTTCCACATCTGTAGGCTTAATCTGTCTATAATTAATATCCATTTAACATGCTGTTGTCTTACCAACTGGAAAAAGGGCAATTCAATGATTGAAAACTAAGATTAATAAATTATAAGAAAATCTAGAAAATTAAAAAACCAAGATGACCTATGACCTATGAGTGACTTATGTACCTGTGTATGAGAGATAGGGGTTGAGGTAGGGAGATTAGAGCCCGCAATAAATGGATTTGTCAAAGAGCGTGAAGGTGAGTAAAGCTGAGAGCTGGTGCTCCACTAGTCAACTCAAAGATGTGAAATATCAGATGCGAGGGTGCGGGAATGTGCTGGTTTAAAGCCATCCATTCAGGATCTGGGTCTGTCCTCTAATTGCCAATTTGTTGCTTTATGTGTCATAAATGAGAAAATAATAGACAGTATAGCATTGCGTGGCTAATTCTGAGTTCAGCAGAAGTCATTTGAGAGAGACGCTTTAACCCTCTATCACACACGGGCGAGCACGCAGAATGGGGAGGGGGGCAGGTAGCACTTCTCAGGCAATCTCCAATTATGGCAGGATGCAGCATCAATTTAAGGGCTAATTATGTGCGTAATGAGCTCACCGCCATGCGTCCGCGCCCCCGTCACCGTGCTTGCCCCCCCTCCATTCCCCATACACACACGCCCTCCACTCCCCCCGTATCCTCTCTCTCCAATACACACGGCCCTGCATCCGAGCCCCGTCTAATTAAAAATCTACATGCTGCTGCGACGCTCTCATCTAACTCACAGTGCGGAAATTAATCTTCACTGAAACGCGTTGGACGGATACCGGTGACCAGTGGAGGCGCTCCGGACGACGCGCACTGCTGTCTCAGTCGCGTGTTAACTGGTTTGTTATTCATGTATTTCACATATATATTTATATACATATATCCCCAAATCCCACTTTCGAAATTGTTTTGCATGTAACAGACTTGAGAGGGTCAGTCAAATAGCCTATTCCAGACATTTTTAAATCATCCAATACTAAAATGCAGGGAATTAAAAAAATGTACGGAAATCCATCCTCCAGACTTCAGTCTACAACTTAAGACTAGCACACTCTCAAAAGGCGTTTTTCCAAGTGTTGCATAAAAAAAAAACGAATTTCACACATTTCATGGAGAAGAAACAAACAAAAAAAATACATGAAAAAAATACACTTACTAGATCTACAATGGACCACTAGTAAACACACAATACAGAAAACTTCAAATAGATTAAATATATTTAAAATGAAGATAAATCAATCTGAAAACTTAAAAGGTGAACACATTATACAAAGTCACCACTAAAAGGCCGAACTAATTGAACTCAAAATCATTGTTAGGCGCATGACCAAGACCTTTTAATACTGGCGGGAACCTGAGGCCATATGAGAGAAGAGCGAAGGCATTATGACCACGTGATTTTCACATCCTTTCATTTGGACGTCACAATGTTACCCGACAAGTCGATCTTATAAAAAAAAAAAAAACAACAACAAGGAGATTTCTCACGCTCTCAGAGTTTGCATATATATTTATTTTATTTTATGCCTAATAATTTATTGACGGCAATGAATGACGATGAGAACGTGTTTTATTATAATCACACAGATAAGATGCGACAATAAAAATCTATCATAAAGATGTAAACAGAGATAAACACACAACGCCTTCGTTCAAATGACACATTGTATCTCCCTCCACAACCGTAAGTCTACAAATCTTTACTCAGACTGTCTGCTTCATGCAGATTTACTATATTTCTTTATCTCAGTTTCGGCCCCACGCAAATGACAAAAACACAGGATCACTTTCGTCCACGCTCCACTCGTGGAGCCGCTAAGTGCCGCGCATCGGAGCGCTCCTCTAAGCGTAACCGCCGCCCACAGCGGGCAAACCGTCCAATCACGCGACGGGATTCAAAGCATCGGACCAATGAGAGGCGTGACACAGCGTGGAGGGCGGGTCCTGAGCGGCTCCGGAGAGGGGCGCTGAGGTAACTGAGGAGAGGAAGGCTTGTTGGGCACGAATGCCACTCGTTGCACGTCCCTATAATTTGGAGAGGTGTATGCAGCGCACGGCCCGATCGCCTTTCCAGGTGTAAAATCCAGGAGGAGCAGAAACCGAACTTAACTGGGACGACTGGTGAACCTGGTTCAGGACAGGTGAAATTCCCAGCAGGCTACGCGTAAGGCCGGAATATCGACTCTGAAGGGAAATTGACTCTTCGGCCGCCAACAGATCCGATTTAATAACTTTATCGACGAGGCTACGAGCACTAATAATCAGTCTTTTGATAAACCTGTTTTAAAAAATGCATTTCGTTCCTTGTTTTTGCAACGCACCTACGCACAATTACATGATTCCACATTCCATGAATTGTGCGGGGTCAAATGTCATTTCATCGTGCAGTAATCCGTATTGTAATTGCTCCCCCACCCCCAACAACAAATACAGTGTTGGTAAAATAACCTTGCTTGTCTGCGTGACATGATCTGTTTTCGCGTAAGGAAAGAAAAATAAAGGCGGCCTTGAGCGTTTGACATGAGAAAGACGGGCATGTTTAATGTTAGTGAAAAAGCGTGTTATTTCATTAAATTATATCACACCCGTTTCATCCGGGGATGTTAAAGCGATGATCTGTCGTTATGTCATATTTGATTGTCAGGTTGTGCTTGTTAACATTTTCAATTAATTTATCTATCTATCGTCAAATTATAACCCCAATATTCAACGAACGCATCACACGGGAAGGAAGCGGGGACAGAACGCGCACAAGCAGCTCAGCGGTTCATCTATCATTGTGTTTTGCAGGTGATGAATGGAAACCGGCGGCTGCACTCTGGATGTGGATCTACACCTATCGCCGGGAGTGACGGGGATTTTTAAACATCCCGGATCCCCGGATGTGTCTGGACTCAAACCCCGACTTGAGAGTGATAGGATGAAGAGGAGGCAGACCGAGCTGTCAAACCGCTGAATTGAATGCTCGCCGCCACGGACGACAACGGATTCGGTAAACCGGCGCCGAGATGAAGGAGAAATCCAAAACGGCCGCAAGGACTAGACGGGAAAAGGAGAATAGTGAATTTTATGAGCTGGCAAAAATGCTGCCTTTACCGTCGGCCATCACGTCTCAGCTGGACAAGGCCTCCATCATAAGACTGACCACAAGTTACCTGAAGATGAGGATTGTTTTCCCTCAGGGTGAGCCGTCAAAACCCGCGCAGAGAAAACCTGCTTCTTTTCTTTTTTCTTTTTTATTTTATCTATCTTTAAACATTTATTTCCATGCACATATTATACACATATTTCAAAACGGCCGAGGTGTTAAACTGACTTGCGTGATGTCAAGAACGCAAAGATAGAAAGGGAAAAAACGATGAAGAAGCGCAAAATTACATTTGTGCAGAACTAAGATAAAAATAAAAATCAACGACTCTGGGATCAATCTGAAGGAAAACAATATAGAGGGGATAGGGACGTATATCCCCTATCAATAACACATATATAACACATATTAACACTTTTTTTTTTCTTGACACTATCACGATTTTATTTTCTTCAAAATAATGTGCTTAATAGTTCGTTTTTTTTCTTCACTTTTTGCACGGAGAATTTATTCACAGCCCTCCCTCTCAGAGAACATGATCGACCTACGGGGAGTCTTTACGGACAGATACTGGTCGTTTCCAAAATTCTGTATACCCAAAGGCGACGAGAAGCTCTGCCACCATCATTATATATATCTTTTTATAACACCGTTCTCTGAGGCCCACCTTCCCCTGCGTGACTGAGCCCGAGTCGCAGCCATAAGACAGCAAAGCCCAGCGTGGGTTCTAATCGCGCGGCCACGGAGACGCGCGCACGATCGCAGGCGAACCGGCACCCACGGACAGACGCGGCATGTTCCCTCCGCCTCTGGGGTCGGTGGTCGCACACGTAAGGGCCGTAACACCGGTGGCGATGCTATTTAGCACACGAGTAAGACGGTAGAATATATAGCCGACAACAAAAACGCGGGTTTCTTTGAGCTGAATTAGTCTTGATGGTTAGATTTGGTTACAACAACATCGCCGACAACAATTACAACAACTATAAGAACAGCAACATCCACTACAACAACTGGAGTTCCTATGAGATGAACTCCACACCTGTGCAACACACTAGAAACACACAGCGCGTCCTAAACATCGCGATAATAGCTCTAAATAGGTCCCTTCAACAGGCTCGCCTGGGGCTCGTGAGTGAGATTTTTAGCATGTGTTTACGTGTGCGTGTGTGTGTGTTTTTGTGAGAGAGAGTGTGAGGGAGAGAGAGAGAGCGTAACATGGAGCGAGCCTTTGTACAACAACCGCGTTTGCATTTTTCATATCAACTCTACATTAATAAATATTTAAACAGATAACGATAAAGTAAAGGTTACAGCCCCCCAACCACCTCCAACCTCCGTGTGACTGTGTCCAGGTCTGGGAGAAGCCTGGGGTCACGCCAGTCGAACCAGATCTCTGGACAGCATTGGACGCGAACTGGGGTCCCACTTACTGCAGGTATAAGTATTATTGTTGTTGTTATTATTAATTGAACGCTAGTCACTGGGCTGTTAGAACAGCTGACAGAATGGCTGTTTTATACTGTTTTTAAATTATTATTATGATTATTATTTTTAAATGTTATTTGTATTCTTTTTCTGTTTTGTTTTTCAGACACTGGATGGCTTCATCTTCGTCGTCGCCCCGGACGGGAAGATCATGTACATTTCAGAAACGGCGTCGGTCCATTTAGGACTGTCTCAGGTCTGCTACTCGTGTTACTTATTTCGAGGTTTTTGTTTTGATTTCTTTGTCGCATTAATCATTTGTATATTATCGTTATTTCACGAAAATGTGTTTTTAAGTGAGCGACATGATAAAGAACGTTAGAATTGCGTCAACCTGAGTTCTTGTCAACAGGTAGAGTTGACCGGAAACAGTATTTATGAATACGTCCATCCTGCCGACCATGACGAGATGACCGCGGTCCTGACGCCGCACCAGCCCTACCACTCGCATTTCGTGCAGGGTAAAAAAGAAATAAAAATCAATTCATCTGGACGATAGTTTCATTTCGCCTCCCGCCAGTCGCAGTAAAATTGCGAGTCGTGTTCGGCTCAGACGGACGATTGAGTGCGTTTGGAAGGCAGCGTTTGTGCGGAATATAAATATACATTCAATCAGACATTTTTTTAATGTAATTTGATTTTATCCTGTGTGCCTTTACACTATAAATGTGTTCGTTAATTAACGAAAATAAAGGTCATAATCACATACGAAATTATTCTCATCAAACATTTTATATCAAGTTGACTGTTGTTTTTCGTTCTATTAATTTTCGCCGGTTTAAGTTTATTTATTTGTCTTTCAGAGTACGAAATGGAGCGCTCTTTCTTTCTGCGGATGAAATGTGTGCTGGCAAAAAGAAATGCAGGCCTTACCAGCGGGGGATACAAGGTGGGCGATGAGTCACTTGCACCACTGAATTGTGAAGCTTTCATAAATCTTGTATTGGATCAAATGAATTTAATGGCGAAATATCGTTTTATGTTGAATATAAGATAATGCATGTATTTCTCAGCTCCGGGTCTGAGAATCATCAGCAGAAAAGGTTAAGTTTTAAGTTATAGTGATTAATTATTAGAAGTATTGATTCATACATTTTTGAGACGTATGGCCTCACATTGCATTTTTATGACTCAACATTTATGTTAAATGTTATATAAATTATTTACTTTTTAAACAGTATTTTATTATTGTTGAATCTTGCATTCCACCCTTTTCACCGCAGGTTATCCACTGCAGTGGCTACCTAAAGATTCGTCAGTACAGTTTGGACATGTCACCATTTGAGGGCTGCTTCCAAAATGTAGGTTTGGTGGCAGTGGGACACTCTCTCCCACCCAGCGCTGTGACCGAGATCAAACTGCACAGTAACATGTTCATGTTTAGAGCCAGTCTTGACATGAAACTCATCTTCCTCGATTCGAGGTACATGGAAAAATATCTGTTTGATTGTCAGTTTTTTACTTCCTTGTCTTAACTGCATGTAGGTTTGTTGCGTTTGAATGTCTGTAAATGCAAATTCCCAGAAGTGCAAAACGATGAAAGCAAAAATATAAAGAATTAAAGAATACAGATAGCACTCTACTGGTAATTTTAGCATAACTGCTTAATTCCTCTCCAGGGTAGCAGAGCTGACAGGTTATGAGCCACAGGACCTGATTGAGAAAACGCTGTACCATCACGTCCACAGCTGTGACATCTTCCACCTCCGCTGTGCACACCACCTCTGTGAGTTACAGACCTGCTTTGACACGCTTTTGCAACAGGCTGCTTCATCAGTAACTGATCAGGCATCCTGCTGCAGCCACCACATGCAAACAATTTCACACAAGCGGACACGTCTCTCACTCAAAAACATGTGTGTTGTTTAATATGTTAATCTCTGTCATCTGTCTGATTCTTTTTTTCTCCTCCAGTACTGGTAAAAGGCCAAGTCACCACTAAGTATTACCGTTTCTTGGCAAAGCACGGTGGTTGGGTATGGGTGCAGAGTTACGCCACGATTGTCCACAACAGCCGATCGTCAAGACCCCACTGTATAGTCAGCGTCAACTATGTCCTCACGTGAGTCTTGAACTACATGAAAGAGAAAGAGAAATTCTTGTGACATATATATTTGGATCATTAGAGACTCTGTTTGAACATTTGTTAATATTCAATTTAATACATTGTTGTTTTAATATGAGTATAAGTGTATGTATATGCACACACACAGCACAACATTTTTTGCAAGTTCACAAAATTCTACAATTCCAAAAACCTTCTTGTGTTGAATCGAGTGCTTGCTGTGAGCTGAAGGAACATCTGAGTATATCTAACAGAATTAAGTCAAATCACAGGATACACTCCTATGATCCATTCTTGAAGCTCACTGTATGATGACAGATCTCAGAAATCATTCCCCCGATTTGTCTGTAGCCTCTCTCAACGAATGCACAAAGTACTGCAGCTGCAGGGCTCAGGCAGCTCTGAGAACACAAGCTGTACTAAAACCCTCTGAGAAAACAAGACAAACATCAGGGTTCAACCCCCATCAAAAAACCTCCACCGTCACCATCGATCAGTAGCCTAAAGAAAGAAAAAAATATCGAATGGTGAACTAGAAATCAATAACCATCTCATAGCTGGAGCACATGTTGGATTTCCCTTGTTAGGATTGCTTGATACACATGCGGTTTTGCAATGCATGTGCTTGTGACAGATTTTATATGTGTGTGTGTGTGTGTGTGTGTGTGAGTGTGTGAGAGTGAGTGAGAGAGTGTGATTGTGTGGGTCTCCTGTGTATATCCACGCATAAAGCTGTACTCCAGCTATCGATTGCTTCAAT
>CAAKHD010003780.1:152457-165118 GCA_901007705.1 Fistularia tabacaria
ATGGTGAACTAGAAATCAATAACCATCTCATAGCTGGAGCACATGTTGGATTTCCCTTGTTAGGATTGCTTGATACACATGCGGTTTTGCAATGCATGTGCTTGTGACAGATTTTATATGTGTGTGTGTGTGTGTGTGTGTGTGTGTGTGTGTGTGTGTGTGTGTGTGTGTGTGTGTGTGTGTGTGTGTGTGTGTGTGTGTGTGTGTGTGTGTGTGTGTGTGTGTGTGTGTGTGTGTGTGTGTGTGTGTGTGTGTGTGTGTGTGTGTGTGTGTGTGTGTGTGTGTGTGTGTGTGTGTGTGTGTGTGTGTGTGTGTGTGTGAGTGTGAGTGTGAGTGTGTGAGAGTGAGTGAGAGAGTGTGATTGTGTGGGTCTCCTGTGTATATCCACGCATAAAGCTGTACTCCAGCTATCGATTGCTTCAATGCAGTAAGGAGAAAACAAAGTGACTACCTTAAAATAATGTCAAAGTTTTTGGTGCATATTTTTATCAACAGAATACCTACATTCTCACTACTGTAAGTACATGAAAAGCAATTACAATTCCAAATAAAAAAGATAAATAACTGCAATTCAATCACACGGCCTTGACAGTATTTTAACCCAAAAAGGATCCCTTTATAAAATGTGTTTGGAGGTTGACTAGGTGGCGCATTTCAGACACTGGGTGCTCTGACATTGACCCTGAGGTGGAATTTGGCTAACACAGCTGAGTTTGCACAATGGCCAACATTATTGGCTCAGACATAAGTCAGCCGGGGCACAGATAGGATGCAGAATCGGCTACAGCCACTATACCTGCAAGAGCAAATAACAGTAACACTCTGTAGAGGGTATCCAAACACACCCTTTCCCCTAAGGTGTTGTACATAAAGAATGGGTCATATTTAGAGTCACATTAAAGTGGCGGTCTGTGCAGGGTCAGGGATGGGCCACAGGATTTAAAATGCCAGGCAGCTGCTATTACATACTGTTGATGTGATAAGTTAAGAATAGGCTCATGTTTGCTGAACGCTTGACACAGGAGCCTTTTCACTCCCTCAGCAGTGACACTTGGACTGAGTTCAGTCACAGGACATTGAGTTAAAATGCCAAACATGGTGTACAAGTGCCATGTAGACATTCAAGTGAACAGGAGTACAATAATCCAAAGAATGAATTTCTACATGAATCTTTTAGTAGCGCACTGGTGAAACTTTGGTTTTCTCTGTGCACATTTGTCATACTTGCTGGCAGTATTCTGGTAATGGTTGCATCGAATAAAAGAATAATTAACTCTCCTCTGTGTCTAAATTTCCCTATGTATTCACAGCTTAACACCTGATACAGGGTGACTTGAACTAAAGTTATTTTAAGAGGTTTCACTCCTTTGACTCCTCACATTATTTCTGCCTATCTAGCTATTTACTCATTTCATGCAATATAACCAGCAGGGCTGGGTATTTGTGACATGTTAAAAACAGGGATGGAAATAGAAAATGTTTATTCTAGAATCTGGTTGACCTATTTTAGGGTATAAAAAAGTAATGAACTGACTTGCATCGTAAACAAAATCAACATCCATGTGAAAGCAATCCCTGAATTTCATTACTTATGTCAGCACTCTTTTTCATGTGTCATTTAAACTATCAACACACTCAAAACCACGAACCAATTCCTTCCCGGACAACTCAGTGTAACACAAAAGTCAATGCAAGTCATCTCCATGGGATCCTCAAAGGTTTTAAAAATCTCAGTGATGCGATATCCCAGCAAACAGGCTGACAAACCAACATTACAAAAATAGTGATGCCTAACAAGTCATAGCCTGGTGCACTGGTTACATTTAGATTTTTATCCTAACATGTGATTTTTGTGCGTAAAAAAGGGATACAGAGTACAAGGGAATGCAGCTATCTTTGGACCAGATGAGCCCAACCAAGCCCGCTTTTCCCTACGCTGAAAGTCACAGTGAAGAAAGAAAGAGCACAAAGTCTCGTCTGACACAGGCAAAAGCCAAAGCCAGAATGTCACCCTACCCACAGGTAATGTAAAATAATTTACTGAGCTAGCTTATTTGTTAGCAAGAGCTTACAGTCACATTCTTTGATATTTTATTGTCTACCCATAGTTTTCAGCCTACAATCCTGAGCGTTCAGAGTCAGATCAAGACAGCCAATGGGGAGGAAGCCCCCTAACAGAGTCGGCCTCTCCCCAGCTGTTAGATCCCATCGAAGCCACAGAGGCATCCTGTGCCTACCGACTGTATCCAGACTCGGGCTCCCTGTGCTATGGCCTGGGTCTGTCAGAAGAGGATCTTGCTCATGCCCAAGCTCACCCTCACACTACCACCTGTGACCGTGTGCGCTGCCAGAGTGGACGCTACTTCCTCGGAACCCCGCAGTCAGGAAGAGAGGTGTGGTGGGATGCCACACGCTCTGTGCTGTCCCTACCAAAATCTTCGGTGGAGAACAGCGAGGGCTATGAAATCACATCCTACCATGGAGCCTTTCACGGTGAGGTGTTAGGGTTGGGACCAGCACCATCTGTCTCTGAAAATAGCTCTGACCCTGCCTCTCCTGGTAGTTGTTTTCCAAATGTTATTATGGGACATGATAAGTTGTTTACTCTGTTTCTTGCCAGTGTACCGATTGCTACCATCTGTTCAAAGAAAAAAGTCCCTGAAGCTGAAAGCCAAGTTATTTCACATTTCACATCCTCTAACAGTTGAAAATCCCCCACTTTGGTTCTGCCAAGATATTCAGTGTAACAGACCATAATTATAAACAAATTTAAAGCAGAATTTTACACATTACTCGGAACACACCCACATTGTTTCAGGTCATGCTTTCAGGATTTTTCAATCACACTGTATATGCTGGCAACATGAGTCCAATTTTTTTGGTTAGTTTCTTTCACTGTTATGAATTATACCCTATATACTCTCTTTATAGGACGCAGTCACTGGGATGAAGACAGTGTTGTAAGTTCACCTGATGGTGGAGGGTCCACCAGTGATTCAGGTGAGCGATACCATGGGGACCATTTCCGGACTAGTCCTCGAGAGCCCAGCAAGATGGAGACCCTAATTCGAGCCACACAGCAGATGATTAAAGAGGAAGAGAGCCGTCTGCAGCAACACAAAGGACCCCTGGATGTCTCAAGCCTGACCAAGGTTCACAGCCCATGTTTCACCTCCTCCCTAACCCCACACTCCCATATAAACATGCCCAGTGTGGTGTGTCGAGGCCCAGGAGCCCCCAGCATCGACCTCCCCTCTGAACGCCTCCATCACCAGGAGGGCATCAAAGTGCATGGTCCTCATGACAATGATGAAAACACAACTAGCCCCACATCGCTGTCTCGCCTCAGCAGTCCAAGCTCTGATGGGATCCCCAGGTCGGGCGTCTCCGTCACCAAAGATTACTTGCAGGCAGACATGTCTCCACACCCACCTCAATCCCAGGGGAGCCCTCTGCTCTACTCTGCCCAGGAGAGACATCAACTGGACAGGCAAGCAGCTTATGCATTGACTGGGTACTCCCTGGAACATCTGTATGACCCTGAGTGTCTGCGGAGTTACTCTGGTCTGGCATGTGGGGGAGTGCAGTATGATGTGGCTTCTCATGTAAGGATCCAAGCTGAGCAGATGCAAGGACACAAGGCCACCTCAGTTATCATAACCAATGGGAGCTGACGCTATCTTATGCAGATGTGTTCCTGACTCAAGGATGTTCCTATAAGGTGTTAATGTATGCACCTGCAAGTCACACTGGGTGCTTGGCAAGAAAGGCAAGACAACGAAAAAGACGTTCCATAAAAGGATGCATCCTTTGCAGTTCATGAACACAAGTTGTGCTTGTGAGATATTTGTAAGAGACACCTCTTTTCTTGTCACTGGAGCATGATTTTTCAAGACTGATGAACTAATGATTATGGACTGATGTATGGTAAGTCCCGCAGAACAGGACAAAGGATTGTTCCATTACATAGGAAAGAAGTGTAATTTTAATGGTGTGACTGAGTTTCCCTCCCTGCAAAGACTACCAAGGATTTGAGCGTGGTTAAACATCCACCCAACACTTCAAGCTCAAATTTCTCATGCACAATTGGCTTTGTTAGTTAATCTGTCCTGGACTCAATTTCCATAGGCAGTAAGAAAACGTGTTGCTCCATTGCCCCTTCACCTTAAACTCCATTGGACAGTATAATGTTGACAAGTCAGGTGCAACATGGGAAAGCATTTCATTAGTGTACAATGTCAATGTTTCCTTGTATTTATTTGTCAGTAGGCTGTTTTACGTACGCGCCATTTTTTGTCCAAGTAGAATCTTTAAGGGTGCAATTAAAGTACTTATGGTGTTTTGAGTGCAAACTCCATCAACACTAAGGAAACAATGAATAAGCTGGATGTTAGGAAACGGATTTGGACTTTATTCTGATTTGTAAAAATGTAAAGTATGCGGGTCAAATAGAGAAATTTTGTGAAATGCCCTCACTTAGAAGGCATCAAGATTGAAAACTAATTTCATTTGTAATATCCCATACACTCTAAATGTAGAGTGAATATCAGAGTATAGTTTTCTCCGTTTTTATCTCCCTTGTTTGTGTATGTATAATGTGCTTAAATCCTGCTCCACATTCAGTTGGGGAAACTTTCTTTGTTTTGACAGTTGGAGGGCATAAAATGATCATATATTATGTAAAAATCTATAAATATGTTGAATGTTTTAAGTCGGTCTTATTTAATTTATAATGTAAATATAATCACAAAATCATCTTTGGAACAAGAAGTAACAATATTATTTATTAATTAGTTTTAAAAACCTGAATACAGTTGCAAACATACAAGTTTCGTTTGTGTTCATTTAATTGTTGCCTTTCAAAACAAGACACACATGCATCTTAGTCATTATAAGGTTTGATATTCAGATTTTATTTTCAGACAGCTGTGGAATTTTTTTTTCCCATTACAAATTTCTCACATTAGAAACAAACAGTATTTATTATAAAAAGGGAAAAAAGGCCAGACAAGGTATTTTTTTCTTCTCCATTGTACAAGTAAATATTTTCTTCTCATTGGAAAATAAATACGTTTGTGAAGGGCATGAATATTGCTTTTACTTAAATGTAATTAAATATTTCATTGGATGTATTCATTGAACCCAAATCTAAGTGACTACTAAACCATATTGTTTGAAAGGAAAACAACTTTTAGCTTTGATAGTCCATTTTCAGTAGTTTCAGTATGCTAACTATTTTTAACTAAACACAGTGGTCTGTTTGCTACAGATTAGATTTAATAACTGGTCATCTCAAAATGAGTTATTTATTGAGTTGCTTTTGGTTTAAACACTTTAAATTCAATGATATTCTTCAACTACTGTTCTTTCTTTTATCAGTATTATTTGCATCTTTACCACATCAGCAATTTTGGCCTTCTTTTGCTGTTTAAATACATTGGTAGGAGGATGATTTACATCTTGTCTCCTGATTAGTACTGCATGGTTAACAAAGAAATTGACCACTGCGACACATTTCAGAGAGAGAGGGAGAAATAATGTCGGTCTGAGATTACAAAACTAAATAGAAAAATACAATACAATTTTTTTAATTTAAACTATAGTAGCAATTGCACCTTAAAGGAAAATATCTCTTGTTGTTGACAGATTTAATTCAAAGCCAGTAGTGATACAATTGCTTTGGTACTCGGTGCTATAGTATAAAATACTGACTTAAATGTGAAGTTTAAATGAGGAAGCGACTGTAAACCAAAATATTATGTCAGCAAATGTGACCTGTAGTTTTCTCAAGAACAAAACAAACATAAAAACAGCAGTGATTCCCCATTTTGATGCAAGCTTCAGGTATTGCCAGGTTCTTCTTTGAGATCTGTGATATGGACATCTGCTCAGGTACGTCATAAAGTAGAACTGTTCAATAATTGATTTTGATGAAGCAATCACATCACTGTTTATTGCCTACAAATTTGAGTTTAATTGAGAATGTCACTTTTTACATCGCTCTTACATCACTGTTGGAGTGAACTGGAGAGGAGCATCCATGTCCGACTACTGTGCATTGTTTACAATTCCACTCACAGTTGTTTTAAACTCATACAAAAGAGGAAAATGACAGACGAAATATTCTAATTACAGAAAAACAAAAACAATTAAAATTGAAGCACACTGATGAAATACAAATACTTTATCCCTAATATTTTTATGAAAAAAATAATGTTTTAAACGTCTCACGGTTACACTGAACTGAAACAGTGGACTTATTGTGGGGAGAAATGTTAAGGTCGTGTTTGTGATGGAAGAATGTCAGCTTTTAAGATACTTTAGAGGGAAAAAACTGAAGGTAACAAGATTCAACCGTCTGGAAGAAAGAATGATGACAATTTCCCTGTCCTTAAAGCAGATGTTGTAGAGCAATTTAAAGAATTGCGATTGATGATGATGATGATGAAAGTGGCATTCATTCATTTCTTCTTAATTTTCAGGAGGCTTGCCTGTGGGCTGCATTGCCCATATCAAGCCCAGTCCCCCTGAAGAACAATGCGCGCAGATCCAGATTTTCCCCCAGTTAGTAGCTGCCTAGCAAGACCCCTGGTGCTCCTACCTGATATGACTTTCAGCTTGCCTGACCGGATTTTTGATATTTACATAAACCATGTGGCTGCCTGGTGGCTGCCAACATGTAGATAGAGGCTGACAAATGACGTATTGTTAGACATCTGTCTTTTCAGAAAACATAATATCTACCTAATGAGACAAAAACTGAAAGAAAGAGGGAAGAACCATGCTTAGAGATTCAAGCATCAAGGTAGTACTTTTAAAGCTAAAACCTTAACAAAGATATTCAACATGGAAAGTAAATGAAGCCCTTAAGGTAAAACTTCCAATGCATGTAGCACCAAAGAGTATCAAAAAACGGCCCTTTCATTTTGAATGTGGAAAAAAATAGCATGAAGCAAATCAATTATACAATAATTCTAGCCAGGTGCTGCCTCTGCTTTTTAAATTAATTAAATGTTTTTTTATATTAGTAACTTTAATAAAAAATAACATATCACTTTTACTGTAATGCATTTCAGATATCTATCATTCAATATCTGCCGAAGTATTCTTTAGGAGGCTAAACAGCTATCACAACTTTTAGTAACGCATACACATTAACTCCTTTAAAGTGAATTTTTATAACTTTGTTCAGCTGGCTATGCCACATTGTTCCACGTCCTCTGTCTTAATATTGCATAACTGAGTGAATACACACAAACACACACTCACTCACACAAACACATACATACATACATACAATGTATAAAAATTACATTTAAAAAAAGCGTGCTTATATCGTCAATTTTCCCAAAAGCAAGTGCTTAAGGTTCAAAAAAGATGTTTTGAATTAATAAAAGATCAAGGTTGTGGCTGGACATGTTCAGCTCCCTCTGGCCCTGGTAATGTCATTGATGCCTTGTACATCAGTGTGTTTTATAGAGACCTTCCAAAGCATTCATATGTAAGGAACTTAAATGACTATGCTATGGTTTTGGAGGCAAAATTAAACAATAATAAACATGTTCATTGCAAGAAAAAAGAAAAATACACATGAGAAAAAAATCATATTATACTGTAAGTGGGCAAAATAAATTGTGGCTTTGATAATACAGGTAATATGACCAGCTCATTGTTGTTTTTGGTCTTGTATGGGGATCCAGTTTGACATTAAGAGAAATGTTGAGTAGTAAATCATCGTATTGGAGGTTTGAACAAATGCCTTAATTAAAGAAAGGAATTAATACCAATATCTATACCGAACAATCATTAGCAAAATAGAATGAATGTAGGAAGCTGTTTGGTTAAAAATGTACTTGCAACAACAAGTCCCCTCTTTTGAGTAATTGAGCTTGCACATTTAGTCACTCTGACCTCTGCTCAGAACCAATTTCTCTGCCATGTATATTAATGTATGGAAGTTATTCACATGTTGCTGGACCACTGGCTTGCCTGTCTGTCTGAGCTGAGAAGGACCTGGACACTGTCTGGATGCAAAGCTTCCATTAGTCATTGCTAGCATGGCCATGTGATGGTGTGCCAGGTATCACTGCTGCTGTCATTCCTGGCTATGGAGCCAGCTCTGCACTGCTGTTTATGTCACGGAAGCTCAAGAACGGTGTGTATGTGTTTTATTGGTAAGATATTTTAATAGGACCTAGTTTTTTTCCTTACCTACAACAATGGGGCTTTTGCTTGATGTAGCCTGAAGGCTTTCCTAGTCAGCCTCAAATGGGGCCACAAAGTTGGCCTTTTGCCCAGACTCTGCACAATTGCATACACCCCACCTGGCAAGCCACCCCCACCCCCGATTCTCCACCACCTCCACTTATGCACTCTGCAACTCCTTAATGGTCAAACGTAAAAGCACAGGTTATGCAACATTAGAGGTAATACTTTGCATACCAAATAGGCAAAACTTTCTGACAGGAACTATATATAATGGCATTATTAGTAATTAATATCAAAGACACAACGTGTATATATTAAAGGCATTTTGACAATGCTTATTTTATAATGCTTTATAATTCTAAGCAAAAAAATAGGACAGCATTTTCAATTGTTAAAAAATAGTGGAAAGTGGTATCTCTTTTCATTCCAATGCTGTTAATGCAAGAAGAAAGGATTTTTTTTTCAATTTTTCATTGGTGTTTTTAAAACACACTGTACCAACAAAGACTTTCAGAGTTACCACATTAGCAGAAGACAGATTTCTAGATGGATTTAATTTCATTTATGTATGTATTTATTTATTAAGGATTTATTCAAAGCCATGGGATGATTACAGATGTTAGGGATATAATAAGATCAATCAGAAATTAAACAAAGGATCTTTGGATGTAAACCAAAGAACAAATATGTATATCATTTTCTTTCTCCAGCACAACAAATTAAAGCATTTGCACTTGATTTATGCATGATGCTCTAGCAAATAAAACACATCAGCTTTGTCTACACTATAATGCATAGGAAATGAAGATGTTGGCAGTGTCATGTGGTTGGCTCACAGACACGAGAACCCATGTTTTTGCAACTGCAGTAATGGATAAATAGATTCTAACTCTCCACACCACCACAGAATAGAAGTGTGCTTGTGGTGAGATGCGGAATAGCCAGAATGTCTACTTGATTGATTTCAGGCCCAAAAGCTGGGGCATAATTGCATATTCATACGTCAATTAAAGTGTCTCTCCTACGGTGCCTCCATATTTCAACTTGGTTCTAAATGAAGACCCATTCTGATGAAGCTCCTTTGGACTGGTTCAAAGGAAAATGTTTCAACATGTGCGTTGTTCATGTGAATTTTACGAACTCTAAGTGTAAACTGAAATTGTATCATGTAATTCTGGTGTGTCTCTTTTTTCCTATCCAAATATATAAAGTGGAGCAGAAAAAAAAAATTATGCATTTCACCATGCTTTATTTTGTTGTTTTTTTTCTTTCCGTGTAGCAAGTCATCTGAAAATTAGTCCGCTCAGGAAACAATAAATAGTGCCTCGGAAAAAAAAAACTCTTAACCAGGTCAGGCAGTTAGTGAAACCTCTGCAGGAGATCTCATTGCACAGGAACACATTTAGATGTTCTGATTGGGTGGAGCGGGATATTGAGGTCACCTGGTCGATGTGACTGGATGAGTCAAGAGAATGTTGTGTTTCGACAAAACGAGGAGGAAATTAAGCTCCTCATTGAGTCACAGCTCCTCGGCTGCTCCTTTGAAAATGTTTAAGTTCAAAAATAGTATTAAGGAAATGCAGTAATGTAGTTTTTTTTTTCAAAAACACAGATAAACACAAATCTTTCATTTAAATAATGAATAGTTAATTCACATTACCTGTGTCGACTTAAATCAATGAATTTGGGGAAATGAATAGACCAGATGAATCCAGATGAATGTTATTACAGCATGTCCACAAGTACTTTAGTGTAAGTGCCCAAGAGTATTAAGGCCATAAAGAAACAGACATAGTGTAAAACCCATAAACTTTTAACTGGGATTGCAGCTACTTGTCAGTAATTTTCATTGGATATCACTTCTTTAAGTAGGAATGGAATATGTTTTTGTTTTTTTCCACACAAAAGCTTCATCTGTTTCATAAATGCATTACAAAACCACCTTAATTTTAAACTGATTAATCCCTTTAAGATCAGGCTATTAAAGAAGACTACTAGTACACAAGTACAATATCCAAAACCTCTGACACTGACACACACACGCACACATAGGACACACGCACACAAGCACGCACACACGCACACACCACCACCAAGGCTCAGACAGTGTGAATCTAATGCCCTCCAATCTCGTGAATCCCTTTGTTCCTGATTTCATGCTTGATTTGTCCACAGCTTGAGTCTGGCTGGTATCAGCGTTCTTCTCACTGCTTTCACTCCTGCCAAATCCACGGAGCCATGCAGGATCCATGTCTCCTCTCTCTTTCTCTCTCTACTCTTGTCTGCCACCGTTCCCTCTAACGTCTCTTTGAAATGCTCTCCAACATATGTCAGGGAGTTGTGTTTGTTTGTTAGTTTGTTTTGCTCTTGAGCCTTTAAACAGCAAACATCTTATCAATCTGCCAAGATCCAGTCGCGATTTACATTGTTTCAAGTCATTTAGACTGATGTGCAAGTACAATTAGTCCAAGACAAATTTAAAAAGGATAAAAATAGAGCATGATTAAATAATTGTCTACTGTGCTGAAAAAATAATCCCTTGTGCATTGACAACTATACTACATGCGTGTTTCAAATCATTCACAATTTTTAAGATTGATTTAATGCCTCTCATGAGGATGTTCAGTGTTTCTGTTTTGAAATATTCTGTTTCTAAAGCAACGCATCTTCTATTCCTACGATCCCTCTGGCACTCTGCCTGGCAGATATTGTGACAGCTGTGTGAGGAGGGTAAGAGGGAGCGCACAGGAGACACACAAGGAGAAAGAAGGAGAGAGGAAAGAGGGAAGAGAGTCCCCAGAGAGAGGGTGCTGGTGCTCTATGGCTCCAAGTCACTGCCTGCATGCCAATGAGGAGATTCCCCTGCAGTAGCAGCAGCAGCAGTGGAGCAGATCAGCAGGAGGGGCCAGTGCTGACACTAGACAAGCATAGTCCTTGGTACTGACATTACACACTTTTGAACAGCAGAATGCCACAGCAAAACACAGGGAAGTGAACAAAAAACAACCTGGAAAGGTAAAATGTTTTTACGGTTTATCTCCCTGCATCAACAATATACCAAATGAGGCAGTTATTTTGCCATTTTCTCATCTAATTAAAAAAATATAAATGTGAATTCTAGTAAATTATTGTCAAACATATTTCCCTAATTATTTCAGCTTCCTGTATAATTTATTACATATTTATCCTGATGTTATAGTTGCACAGCATTTAGCAATTGCTTCATTTTCAGTATACAGAATGATTACCACTTTCAAACTCTGGGTGATTTTAACTACATTTCACAAATATCTACTGTTCCGAAACATTATTGTTAGTTACTTAGTTAGTTGCTTAGTTAGTTAATTAGATCGCCGCTTAAATGTATTTGAGGGGAATTAGCTATTTTTTTGTTAGAACTATTTATAAAACTGCATAGTTAGAGATTACTTAAGAACCCATAATTTAAGCTTCCACTTTGGTGTAGAAGTTGAAGGAGTATTTTTTTACATATCTGTACTTAAACTTGAGTGGAGTATCTTAGGACCCGAGAAATTTCTGCCTTTATATTTTAACTTCCAGTCATTGCAAAAATTAAGGTGAAAGAGTGAAAGGCTCAGATGATTTTTTTTGGTTTGTTTTTATGATATGATTAATCAAGCAGAAAGGGAATAGTGAAGAGCCTACACTAAAGTGTACAGCTGCACTGTGAATTGTACCAATCTAAGTACAGTAGTCCTTTCCTCTTGGATGCAGCTAACAGGTAATGTTACTTTCCTCTTCAACTCAAAGAAACTTACACCTAAACTTGTTGTTGATTAACCGTTGTGCAGGGTAATTTGCTGCAGGAAGTGTCCAACTGGGATGCCATATTAGTTCAAAACACAAGATCTTTGGCTACATTCCCTATCTATTACCAAATACAAAGTAAAATTAGCATTAGTCCATTTTTCTTCCTTGTTCATCTCTCTCTGACAGCATAACACGAGCTACATATGTGGCACTAATGCTAACAGCAGCAAATCCCCTCCTTTCTTGTCTCCCTTCAGAAGAATTAATAACTAATTATGTAAGGTCACTTGTCCAGATGGTCCTATCAGATGGGGCCAGTGTTTGAACCTCACCACCAACAATCACCTCTAACCCCGATGGCCCATTCACCCTTGGCAACATGGAGTCTGAGGCCCATGGAATCAGGGGGTATATGCAGTTCGGGGGAATACATAAAGAAATAGCAAGGGGGGTATCAGTTGGGCGTGTCTGATCAGTGTTGGTTGGCTGCCTTCATAGCTCCATGAATACAAGGCTCCCTACCAGGACGCTGATCTCCACGGTCATGATTCTGTTATTACGCTGCATGTTCGTGTAATGGGCAGATGGCTCAGAGGATCCGCACAGGCATTCACACACATTCAATACACGCCAAGCCTGTCGCATCAATGGACACAACCTGATAAGATCGGAAGAGCACACG
>CAAKHD010003780.1:165138-179448 GCA_901007705.1 Fistularia tabacaria
ACGACGCTCTTCCGATCTGATCTCCACGGTCATGATTCTGTTATTACGCTGCATGTTCGTGTAATGGGCAGATGGCTCAGAGGATCCGCACAGGCATTCACACACATTCAATACACGCCAAGCCTGTCGCATCAATGGACACAACCTGATACTCCTCTTTCTTGTCTCATTAGGAGGCTATAGAAACATAAGAACATAATAGGGTGGAATTAAGTGCCTGTGTGGATGTCAAAGGGGGATGTGGTAGAAGATTGGGATGAGGAGTAACAAGTGCATGGCGCACTCCCTGAGCTTTGTGAATGATTAGTGATTTCGACCGGCCTGATGGGTAAAAGACAAACCCTCGGGGACAGGGGAGCTTTTAAATGGATGCTTAAACAGCGGGGAAACTGACAGCAGAGAAAAACGGGCAACTCTGCCTCCAGTTGATGGACAAACCTGCGATGTACATGTCATCTGAAAAGGTTTAGCATACAGATACACATATGACGTCATGCAGTGCAGTTCAGAAAATAACATGAAATGGCGGACATAAATCTTGCGGACATGGAAATCCCACATCTTGATATAAACTTTTGAATTAGAATGAAATTATATAATAATAGAGAATTAGTTAGAAAAAAAAATATTTGAGGGACATATAAAATACATTTCTTCAAGTGTATTCCACAAACTCAGTGACAGACACAAATTCAATTCTCTTCTCCCGGTTAAAAAGAATTTTACTCCTCGTGATTTCATTTTCAAGCTCTTTCAGAATTCATCACAGAAAAGCCTCCTAAACTCTTGATCAAATAGGAACTTTAGCAAAAGCTTCTCAGTGCAAGTCGCACGGACCAAATCATGCCTCTGTCTTGTGTTTGAGCAGAAGACATGGGACAAATGCAGCTAAGACGAAGCCAAAGAAAGGCACCTTAAAAAGGATTTAAGGTGTTTAACTATGCCTCACTCATTCCACCAGTCTCCGAGAAAAAAGCTGGATAAAGTTGCACTACTTGCAGAGCATCTCTGACAGACATTTGATGCATCTCGTTCAATTGTGGCTTTTAAACACTTGGTAAATAAAAGAAATGATGAATGGCAGTGAAGAGATAGAGTCTTTCGCAAAATCAGTTATGGCAAACAGTGTGGCACATGTTGTTAAACAGGTATAATTACTTGTGAAAGGGTTCATCATTATCATTACATCATTACTTTCATCGCATTCTCGTGCTAAGTGTCTAACAAGATTAGCCTGCCAGTCACGTTTCTCCTCTCAGTCCAGCAGACAATAGACAACTTCACCAGCTGGCTGCTTTTTGCTAGTGGTGCTTTAGTTTTGTTTAGATACTCTGCCCTGTTGCGGCAAGGAAGAATTTATTATCTGGGTTGACAGGTGACAGCTTTGAAATCTATCCTGCACAAAACATACACCGACATGTAGTATTTATCAGCATTCCCGATCTGATTATGTTTGTAATATGACAAAATGCACTGTAAAAGTAGAGGAAATTAGTTTTGAGCAGCACATTTTATACTGAAATTGTTTTGTTTTGTATTTTTCCACATGTTGTTGCACTGAAATCAGCATCAGAATGGACGCCTGCACCACTCCCAGCAGGAATCTTGTGATGACTTCTTCTATGCAAGCTATCATACCCCATCTGGCAGTACTATTCTTCAGCTGCTTTGAGAATCAGGGAAATCAGCCCATCAAGCCCCCAAACCTCTGCACTCAAATATAAACACACAGTCATATGCACACATTTGACATGCACGTGCATACATGTACATGCAGAATTTTATCCCCACAGTACTTTATTTTATACACACACTTTGCTTGTGACTCCCAGCAGGAGTGTGATGTCATTATAGCATTCTGAGGCCTGTGATTAGCCAGTGCTCTGTAATCACTCTGGTGATATATTAGTACAATGCATTGATTACCCCATAATTCAATCACTCGCCTGATATTGATCCTTTATAGAGCTCCCCCCAGACAATAAAGCTGTAGCCACAGACTGTGGGTCAATAAGCCCACAGGGAGAGGAGTATCCTTGCAGATAATTGGCTTATGAAATAATACAAACATTTTCTTTCTCTACACCAGAAGAAATCGATGATGAGTTTGGCTGGTGAATTTAAATCAAACATCTTGCACCACATCTCACTTTCTTGTGGTAAAAAGAAAATTAATCTGTATAATGACTGTTTTTGTGTATTTTGTTCTTCATCTATCTTGTGCTCTTATCTGCTTCTTTTCATTCCCATTTTCCCCCAAAATCTATCTCGCCACTCCATCTTTACTCACTTGGTCTTCCCTTCTCAGTAACCCACCTTAGTCTATGTCCAGCCCTCGACTGATGTTGGTTTGCCAGATACGTTTCTGCTTACAGGGAGGCCACATCTGACACCCAGCTGTGTGGGTCATAGGCTGCAAAAGCAGCTGCTGGTCATAAATCACCCGAGATGGAGGAGCTCTGGCACTCCTTCTGTCAGCCGTGAAACAAAGATGTAGGGGTAGTGATGGGTCAGAGGAAGCCAACCTTGGTAGCAACAGAAGACCCAGCACCACCTCCTTAATACAGTGCTGAGCAGTCCACTTTTTTAAAGCTGTACTGTAAGCTGGGTAGAGCCCTTGTGTAATATATTTAACCAGGGTACCAGAGGATGGAAATGCAAAGTCAAGAAGTACGTTGTAATATGGTATGCAAGCAATTATGGTTAAACAGGCAATGCAGCTTCTGAGCTGTGAGGTCAGAGGACAGAGAGCCCCTTGCTGAGTTACTGTAGCAGTTGAAATGCAAATAATTCTGTCAACAGTAAAAAGAAGGTCTTTGTTGTGTGATACTTTTTGCAGGAAACACTTTTGAGAGCATAAAAAACAACAGTGCTGTGTTTATATTCAGAGTAGAGAAGACATGAATATGTAATTGCCACAAAAACATTTGACATCCTTAATTAGAGAATTTGGGGTGTTGAAATGTTACATTTAAAAGTATGAAAAAAGTAAAGAACCACTTGCATTTTTCAGAATACAATTAATGGGCAGATGCACTTTTAGAATGGATGTACATCTTTCATTTGCCGCTTTATTGATTTCTTTTATTCTCTCGAGATTAATTGTTTGACAAATGTATCAGAATGTTCTTGTGACTATGCCTATACTTTTTGATTTTGTCTTCTTTGTCTTAATAATGTGATAGAATTCAAAATTACACACGGACACAGTTTTTTAACACCTACTGCTTACCAACTCCGTTTGAAGAAATGTTTATGCTATGATTACATGATTTGTGACAAACATATTTTTTCATGGATTTCAAAGAAAGTGTATTCCCCCATAAATGTTTGACATTCAGCCATTAGACATGTGTATGACACTACATCTTGTATCCTCGCACTAAATCCCTGTAAACAGCACCAGAAAATGATACAATCCAAACCTTGTTTTTCAGGCACAGCACTAAATAGTACAGCCCACAAAATTCTGCATGCCTTTATGAAAAAAGATATATGTAGAAAACTTGGAAATACTTTTCAAGATACGAAATTACAAGCAATTTACAGGAAAAGGAAATGTTAGAACCTTAGTGGTTAAAGATAGGGAGGGTAAGAAGACAGAGGAGGAAATGTAAAAAGGGGGGGCTTTATTGAGAAATCAAGCATTTTAAGGATTAAATTCTTCTCCCTGCATCACTGCAAATGAAATTACTGCTGAAGAGAGTCCCAAAACAAACAATTGCCTGTTACAATTATATTGGACCTGGGCATCTAGTTTTATATCAATGTAGATTGTGTCTTGCCATGTATACATTGTTATTTATGATTAGATATTTGGACAAAAGCAAAATTATGCATCAAGAAACATCACTATTTTAGATATCAGGGGAGAAGAAAGGGCTCGGGGAAAACAGAACAGATTATATAAAGGGTGTAAGAAGGGATAGGATGACAAAAAAAAGAAAGGAAGAAGAGAACTTCTTGCCCTTTGGTGTATAGTGAGGGCCGATCGATAGCGGTGTAATGAGCCTGGTATTAGCTGGGGTGCAGAGGGACCGGAGCAGGGCAGAGGGAGGGCATAGGGGGAGGGGTAGAGCAAGGAACTGATTCCCCACAGCAAACACTACTGCTGCACACATCAAAACCAACACCTGCGAACACCTATTAAAACCAGATGACCCTCTGCTCAGCTAATGACTAATCCACACTCATGCAAACTCCTCACACACGCACACAAAAATACACTGTCACAATTTTATTCATCAAACTGGCTGGTTTAGTACCCATCACAGAATCCGATTCTCTGCTAAGCTGCCACCAAATCCAAATGCATCACCCAAAGACAGCAAGCAGAGAAAAACCAAGTCTAATCCTCACTAAGAAAAGAACCACACTCAACATCACCTCTCCCTTTTGATACAGATTACCTAACAATGGCTTGTGCCACTCTGTTAAATCCACTACACACTGACAATTTGTATTAGAATGACTGAGACATAGGGATTGTCTTTGGTTGGTTGCAAGAGGGAGCGAGAAAGAGAGAGAGAGAGACACAGAGAGAGAGAAAGAGAGAGAGAGAGAGAGAGAGAGAAAGAGAGAGAGAGAGAGAGAGATGGGGGACCCGTGGGGAGAAGTGGGGGATAACCATCAGGTACACTCAAAGCCAATCTGTTGCCTCGTCAATAGGCTCATTCTGCTGGAGTGCCATGTGTAGGACGACGGGTGCGCCAGACCCCAGCCACAGCCATCAGCCCAGCCATCCGGGCAGGCACAAGCCAAAGGGACGCCACAAGAGGGAAACGTCTGGGTCCATTCAATGGCCAGATCAAAGTAGGGATAGAAGGATGGGCCCCTCTCTTTGTGCTCTTGTGTCTCCTAAAACAAATCTATCCCCCTGTCTTCTAGAAGCAACAGAGGTGGTCTGAAAGCAGGGACAGATGGTGCAGAGAACTGCGACTCGGAAACACCTGCACTTCGAAAAAGTGAGAGTGTTACATTCAGTACATCCTCATGTCTGGTTAAGGATGACGAATATGAGGGCTCTATTGGGTGTATCACATGCTGGAGCCATGATAAGTCTGGAACAAGTCTGGAACAAGTCCATCCATTCACCTCATAAGTAATGTCCAAATGTCACATCATTGAACAGACTCATTATGAACATTTCTTTTAAATTACTTTAGGAATAGACTAAATTTCTACACTTTGTTGCTCCGGGCATACCCACGGTTTGTATAAGAAAAATGCTGTTACATTCATGGACAATTTGATAGGATTATCGAGGGTAATAATAGAAACACTGTTTGTTCAAAGCTATGCAACAGCCCATATTAGTTTCAGTAGCATCATCTTACTATCATCCTGAAAATCAATGCTACTTACCTCCTTTTTTTAAAAGAGGAAAACAATCAAAATTGCTCATTTTGTATAAATTTTCCTAATGCAACAGAACAGTCAAACTCTCACTCCTGCCAGTGAGGAGAGCGATTTTAAGAGGCCCATCAGAAGCAGGGCTTCCAGTAGATATAACCCATGCTATGGTAATCACATGCTAATCACAGTTATCGCCAGTACAGGGTCCTATACTCTAGATTAATGCATCTGTCACATATTCACGTTTCCATTAGCATAAATCAGGTTCACCCTGCCTTTATAATTAGTGTTTTCATGTGAATGATAATAAGATATGGTGATTAGGTCGGGGCACTAGAATGGAAATGACTTGTCAGCTAAGTCGGCCTCAAACTGTTCCGCACATGTTGGACCATTAATATGTGCTTCCTTAAGAAACAATTAATGATGTTGAAAGATAATTGAAGACTGATAGTGGGATGTGGATCGCAAAATAGACTATAAATCAGATTTCACACTTGACGCTATCACAGGACTTTTATTGCATGGTTATGTTTCACCAAAGACCAGTATTTAGAGCTTTTTTTAGCTCAAGTAAAGTGCATTGTAATTACTGCCACGCTTTCTTCAGTGAGATCCAAAAATAGTGACTGAATATTCAAAACATTTTTCAGTGTCTTGTTCCTTTTCTTTTTTTTGCGACAAAGCAAGAAATATATGTACATTCCCATACACCTTTTCAGTTGGCAACCTAAAAATCGGGATCACGCATCAAGAAATTTTTGTTGATTTAAGTATGTTTGATAACGTAAGGGCAATCACAGAAAAGTCAGACAAGTAACAAACATCACTTAAGAATGTGACTTGAAAGACTTGAATGATTTTGTGTGTGTGTGTGTGTGTGTGTGTGTGTGTGTGTGTGTGTGTGTGTGTGTGTGTGTGTGTGTGTGTGTGTGTGTATGCATGCGTATGTGCATACGTGCGTGGGCGCGTGTGTGCGTGCAGGTGATGAAAACCTCTGCAAACACCAGGGACTTGCCACAGGTAGCATTTGCGCCTTGTGGGTTTTTAGTCCCCCATGGGATTTCCCTTTCACCCCTGACATCACTGACATGGAACATTCCACCCAGAATGGTGACCCCACATGACGGACGACATCCTCCATGCCTATAAGCAACTATTTAAACCCTCTCCAACCCCAAGAGATTGAAATACAGAGGTTAAGATTCAGATTGCAAGACACGGGGAGATCCATGAAAAATACAATCTATAAAAAATATAAAAATACAGAATGAGAACAAATTTGATGCAACTGAATTCTGATGAAAAAAATCCCAATTTGGAGTGTACTCAAACACGTTAGTGTGTGTGTGTTTGTAAAGACAGTTGTGTTCTTTGTCATTCAACCTGTTTCCCTGTTTCCATGGTCATTTATGGGACCTGACCTATTAATCTAAACTCACCCCCCCGATACAAAAGTATTTTCTTCATGGGTATCGTAACCCCTCTTTGAACTGTTGGGTAGTCATTATGGCTTTCCAAAGCTCAAAATCTGAAAACTGATAGTCATGACAAACTTTTGGTTTTCCCGACTCTTTTTTTTCAGGTTTGGCCCAAGGTCAGGGTGAAGGTTATTGTTTTTTTAGCTTTGCCTGCAAGATTTGCAGGTTTTCACTAAAGTTGAGCTAGCCTTTTCTATGAATGTTCAATATGGTATAAAAGCTCTAATTCGCTCCTCCAGCCAAATATGTTTGAGGACTCGGCATTATATTTCGGCTCTTGTCAAGGCAGAGGAAACACTGAATGAGAGATTCTCAAACAGGGGCAGTAATTTGCAGAGTGTGTTTTCTAAGTTATTCCAGCTCCTTGCAGCTCAGCAGTGGCTGACCCCTCTCCCCTTCTGTCTGCTAAGAGGCCTACAGGGAGGAATCATCCCAAATTACCTTTTATTGATCCAAAGAGGCAGGTGAATACAAAGCAGGTCTCTCTTCCCTACAGTTTCCATCCACCGTTGTCATCATTCCATCTCCCTCCCTGCCAACAAGAAGAGAGAATATAAAAAATAAACAGGAAGCCTTTATGTAAGAGCAGCCATTCTCACCAACACACGCTACTGTATCAGCAGTGATTTACTCTTTGCATTGGGGTTGCTGTGATTAAACCTGCCTTCTTGCTGCTCATCTTTCATCGCTGAGTGAACAGGAATGGCATGCGGCTGTTTTTCTGCCTCCAATCCAGCGTTGTCCTTTCGCCCAAGCATACAAATCACTGTGGCGTGGACGAGATACTCCATTAGGTCCAACTCTGAGTTAAATCAATGCGTGACTTATCAAATGAAATAGGGGATTATGAGGTAATCACCTGGCAAATGTTGCTGAAATTGTAATTATCTCCACTGCACACATCTCAGCAAGAAAAGACCAAACAAACTATTTAAGTGGAGGGTAAGATAACATAGAGTAGAAAAGCATTCTGATTAAATATATATGAAAATGTGGATATTTTATACCATGAATATGAACCTCACATGTCTAATAATTTGGTATGAATTCCTTGTTACTCATGTGAAACTTTCACCTTCACTTAGATTGATATATAAATTAAATCAAAAGTAAATTGTATGTGTCAATAGAACATAGCCAAGTAAAATAAGAATTATATGTACTACGATAATAGGTAATTATGAAAATTATGAATGAATGCTCGGGAAAAAATATATATTAATACAATATAATTTTAAATTATCATTTTTACACTTTCTGTTTATTCTATTCAAAAAATTCCCTTGGTTGTGTTTCCTTTGAAAACATATTCAAGTCCTTTTAAATTTGGTTGACATCTGTTTTTGCCTTTTCTTGGCAAAAAATATCTGTACTTCTGATATTTCAATAGATGCAATGCTTCCCGCAAACAGACAAAAGATGTAATTCGAGATTCAATTTCCAAATATATTGGGAAAAGTACATTTTATTTGGACTATTTTGAGCCAAAAACTCTGATCTATAAAATGTGTGATTAAGAATTTGGTGCAATAATAGATTTTTAATAATTTGCAAATATCTGCCCTCAGACAGATGGTATTACTTCACATCCTACCTCGGGAAAAGGCGGATTCATGTACAAGTGCAGTGCAGCCCCCAGGTGGATTTTCTGAAAGGTTGCATCATAGTTCTGCAAGATAGACCAGATTCCACTTTTGGTTCTCTTGTTCCACCTGCTGGTCAAACAACCTCATTGTGACGTGTTAAACTCTCATCACCATGTCGTCGAGTTGAATGAAAGACAAAAAAAGAGTGTGTTCCACCCATTGGATCAACATTTTCATTATCGCTGTCAATCTGTCAAAAGGGGGTTCCAGTGAATTTAAATGTCACAGTGTAATGAACAAAAACTATTTCAAAAGATTTGTATGTCTGCTTTCAGGGATACTTATCGCTAAAACAGACCGTGATTCCACAGTAGTTTGTAATACAAAGTTGTTGTTTTTTTCATTCCACAAAGAGCAGATTTGTGTTTGTTTGTGTGTGTGCCAACGAACTGTACACACGGCACACATCCCTGCACACATCCCAAAGATTTCGTGCGATGGCAATAAAATGAGTTTATGAAAACAACAAAAGAACAATAGTAGTAATAATAATATTAAAAATAATACATTTTGCCCTGGGGAATGGTTTATTTGATGACTCACCAGTATGTGGTTGTCGTTGCGGTTTAGTTTAGTTTGAGGTGCACGGAGCCGGCATTAGCATTATGGCAAACAATAGCATAGCCGAAAAAAAGGCACTTCAGACCGGCAGTGCTCTGTGGTGCACACAGTCTGTCACTGCACATGGTTGTGTTGTTTGTGTGTGTGTGTGTTTATGCGTATACAAAAAAATGAAAGAAATTAAGAAAAAAAACAACCAGTCTGATGAATCCCACAAACCCATAAATATCCCACACATATGCGTGTGCGTGTGTGTGTGTGTGTGTGTGTGTGTGTGTGTGTGTGTGTGTGTGTGTATATACACAAATTTGTATGTTTATATAGATAGATAGATAGAGATATAGATGTGTGTGTGTGTGTGTCTGTGTGTGTGTATACATATATGGGATATATATGGGATTGTGGGATTCATCAGACTTTGGTTGTTTTTTTCTTAATTTCTGTTATATTTTGTTTTTGTTTTATAGTAGTGTGCGATTTTGTGTACTACGATATATTTGTCGTAAAATGGGAAAGAAAATAAAAGGTCTGCCTTTTGAATATCATCTCATGCAGTATGGATTCATTACTGATAAAAAAATATTGGCCAGAATTGTATGCTGCTATAGACATGATGTTCATAATCATTTTCAGTAGGTCCTATATCCTGCAACAATTCTGAGGCACTAGCTTCTGTTGTGTATTGTGGCACCTGTGGTCATGACAACCCTGCCCAAAAAGCTTGAACACAACCAGGCATGTATAAATATCCAGAGTAAAATCTAATCCAAGTTGATGCAGCTCTGACAACAAACCTCCGCAGACATGGACAGGAAGAGGTGTGACTGTGGGAAGCAAGTACGCTGGGTTCAGGCTCAACTGAGTGACATCACATTTTACCACCTCTCCTGGTGTCGGAGATCACACCACAAACTCAGCCGTGGTTCATCGGCCCACGCCAGTACTTTTACCACACAAATATTTGTTACAATTTAAGACAAATGTTAACAAAACAGAAGGTTACATATTACAATGGATGTAAATGTTTAGGTTTAACATTTACAGGGGGGGGGGGGGGGTAATGCAAGATAAAGTCAGAGAGGCCGGACTGAGATGGGACATGTTCAGAGAAAAGATAGTGAATATCTGGATAGAAGGATGCTGTGGACTTCTAGAGGAAGACTGAAGAGGAGGTTTATGGATATAGAGAAGGAGACATGAAGTTAGTTGGTTTGACGGAAGAGGATAGAGAGAATAGGGTTAAATGGAGGAAGATGATTCGCAGTGGCTGTGTTGAACAGCCAAGAGGAAAAGAAGAAGCATTCAAGAAGGACTGCCATCCATTTTGTTTCTCAATGAGAACTGCCTTATTGTGGGCCATTTTTGGGGCAAAAACAATGCACAAGATGTGACTTGTTGATCACAGACATCAACTACTGGGCTTAAGTCTATGCGCCCTTCAAGGTGTGTGTTCTTCACACCTTCATTCACACTCACTCCTGTCATGCGCCTGAAAAGTAAAATGTCCTGAGTTCATCAGAGTTCACACCGTCCTGCTGGGAAACGATTGCATTACATTGGATAAAACCAAAAATGTGATTTTAATTTTCTCTTCATCTGGCCATGAAATATTGTTAGTAAAAAAAACCAACATGAATATAGTAGAATTAATTTGTATTCTGCTTCCATTCATTGACAGGCATAAAACATTCCTTTATAATACGTATATTTCAATATTTGAATGTTATCATGAACAACTGCAACTGCTGGGATGTCTTATGCTGAAACAAAATAACCAAAATACCCAGGCCCAGTAATAGATACCTGCTTGAGAAATCTGACCTTTTGGCCTGTGCAGTTTGGGTTAAGGGTTCATTCGATCAGGCATGTGTCCCTGGCTCGTAGGTGAGTAAATGTCACACCGAAGTAAGTGACACTACTATTACTATCCCAGCTCTGACACCCAATCCTGGGAAAGTCCCAGCTAGCCAGGGGTTGAAGATGTTATCAGACTTTTGTTGTTATAGCAACACATCAACCAAAAGTTCTTCCATTATTGCCGTTAACCCAACTTTGATGGCCTCTAAGGCACCACCTGATTTGTATAAATACCGACGCTTATACACCTACAATGCTGCCAAATAGATATTCAGTTCTCTTGAAACCTTTGTGACAGAAAAATAAATAAATGTTATTTAAAAATATATACATATCTATTGGTGTTTACCTTATCCAAAAACTTAATATTTCCATGAAAGGGCAGTCTGTCTAGTCTTGAGGTCACTTGTTCAACAGGGCATCGTGTCACTTGAGTAGGTGTGGAAAGTTTGCACCCAGAAAAACACTTGAAGACCATCCCAGCAGTTCCCATGGAAGGGGCTTGTAATGCAGACAACAAGAAGAGTTCAAGAGTTCAATATTACGAATATAAAAAAGAAGGTGGAAAAAGTCAAGAAATATATCCTGTACTTCAAGTGTAATTCACCCAATCCCCTCTGACATATATGAAAGCAGTTTTCAAAGTAGATATTTCATTGTGTAAATATCTACACACACAACTATATCTGGATGTATAGATTTAGATGTTTTGATGTTCTTTGCAGGATTTCATGTTTCTAATACCTTTGTGGGATTCAACATTATCCATCCATCCATCCATCCATCCATCTATCCATCGTCTGCTGCTTATCCTGCATTCAGGGTCGTGGGGGATGCTGGAGCCTATCCCAGCTGTCATCGGGCGTGAGGCGGGGTACATCCTGGACTGGTTGCCAGTCAATGGCCACATATATAGACAGACACACATTCACATACTCACTCATTTAGGGCAATTTTCCCATTTATTCAATTAACCTGCAGCATTTTGGACTCTGGGAGAAAAACCACAAAGACATGGGGAGAACATGCAAACTCTACACGAAAAGGTCCCTTTGTCGGAATAGAAACAGGGTCCCTTGTGCTGTGAAGCCGAAGCGCCACTGCACCACCGTACCGCCGGTGATTCATCGTTATGCTGTGCATCATTTTTTCCTGTCTTTTTCTAACTTTTCTAAACAGCTAGAACCGTGAACATTGGAGTCTTGAGCTCTTCAACTCTTCCTGGTATCAGGTTTGGAAAGCCTTCAGTGGGTGCAGCTGGATCTTCATTTGGTGTTTTTTGAGGGTGCAAAGAGTGCACACCTGCTCTGGGGACACTGTGACCTGGGAAAGCACCAGTGACCATGCCCTGCTGAACCACTGACCTGACAGACTGTTCCCTTGACAGATCCCCTGATAGGGGTGGATGGACGGATGGATGGGCGGACAGATAGACAGATAGATTGAAAGGACGAGTGGAATGCAGTGAAGTTGTGATCCCATAATCACATAATAGTCACAAATGAAAACAAGTGACTCAGTCAACAACAATCAAACAAGCCTTTTATTTCTCACCTTGCTTGTATCTGTATCGATGATTGCAGTTGAATTCGTGAGTGAATACGTTTTTCATACTTCAACGGTGATGTCTCAGTTTCCCCACTGACTATCTCTGACTGAATGTGTATGTGCGCCCTCGTGACAAGGCTTACACGATCCACATAACACTGAATTTCTACACAACGGTTGACACTGGGCAGGAAATGGTGCGGTTTATTTGCACCTATCCGTGGGAAAAGCGCCACCGTCGTTTTTTTGGTGGGGGATACACTAGAGGTCCAGGAATAAAACACGTATATGTGTGCGGAGGATTACAAATTGAGAGGGGTCACTAATAAAAGGAGCAAAGTCAGAATTAGGCGGGAGAGGTGGCACCTTATGCAAAATACCTTGCATTTCCATCATATATGATTTCAACATTCGCACTTCAGCTCACTTTCCTCAAACCCGTGGGATTATACACAGATAGGAAACTCGCGTGGAAAGCACAGGGCCGAGACGGAGATATGCATTTTCCGTATTTTATTGCAGTGATCAACAAAATACAAAGGAAGAAGAGGTGTTAAAGGAATAACTTAATCGTTTACAATTCTTATTTAGTATAGAGATAGGGACAGGGTCTATTCACAGTATTTACAGAAAATAAATAAGAAATATATATTATCACATAATGAAACTGATGATTTTATGAAAGTATTCGGATCGACAGTCAGTTCTGTGCTTTCTCTATCTCCTCATCTTCACCATCGCTGTCTTCATCGCTGCTGGAGTCCTCGTACGGGCAGATAGTCGCTTGGACCGGATAGTTGCGTAGCAGCGTTTCTGCGTCGTGGTACAAGTAATCGAAACATTTCGACTTTGGCCAGTACAACCTTCCGAGTGGGAAATAAAATCAGAATTGTTGGTATGATACTTTGAATAAGGCACAATTTGCACCGTAAACAAAACCAAATAGAAGTGCTTACTTCACGGGATGAACGACACGGGAGGCTTTGAGGTGCTCCGCTTCTGAAAGATCTCCATGTTTGAACTTAGCCTGAAACTTAGGGGGGAAAGGGCGATTCGGTTAGACTTTCCATCCGTCTTTTCCTGTTTAAATTATGCAATTTTACGGAGGGACATCTAATCCTACCGTGCGAGGCGCGGGTTTCTTCCCAGCTCCTGTCCACGGTCTCCACAAACGGGCAGCATTATCCTTGGTGAAAACAGTTAATCCACAGGTGACGGTCTCCATGGTTGCGTGGGATGATCAGTCCTGTTAACGGTGGTCTGAGAGTGTGCCACGGAGGGCAGGAGCCTCCTATTTATCAGGGCCCCTCGGCAGGGCCAAATTGCGCTTTCACGCGTCCCCAAGTGTTTCCATGCGCCACGGCGTGGAGGTGCCAAGTCACACGTGAGCAAAACTCCAACCATTTGGTCAAGATCTATTATGAAATTGTTTGACATTTAAATGTAAAGAAAAAGAAAATCAAAGTATTTCAAATATGGAGATCTTGATATTTATTTTCAAAAATGTGTGTTGTTGACACTTATCTCAGCTCGTTCATTGCATTTTAAATCCACTCGGGATTTGAAGGGCCTCAAAAGATTATGTATAGACACCCCCTTCCAAAAATAAAATTACAATAACAATTCATTAAGTGATTTTGTTCCTCTCAAACTGTGATTTTTTTTTTTGCATCCGTCATTTTCGACTCTAATGACAGTGTAATTCCCTCAACCTCTCTGTATCACTGTCCGTGGTGCCATTTGGGCACGGGGTGTGAAGACACACGTGCCCTCTTGTCAGCACCCGTGGTGTGATGGGGGGTGTGGGGGGGGGGGGGGGGGGCCACCCCATTCGAACGGCACCTAAACCCCCCCCCCCCTCC
>CAAKHD010003780.1:185571-210320 GCA_901007705.1 Fistularia tabacaria
CTTTTCTTTTTTTTTTTTTTCTCCCCCCCCGCTGCCGGCGGGGGGGGGGGGGGGGGGGGGGGGGGGGCGCTAATCCAAGCGGCTAATCCAAACATGGAGAGAGGTCCGCTGTCAATCATAGCACCATATATAAAGCAATCCAACCATTTACACCAATGAGCAAGAGTGTTTAATAACCCTACTGTTGGTTTTGGGTTGTGGGAATAAGACAGGGAACCATGGAGGCACAGGGAGAAGTTGGAGGCTCTACACCGAGCTCCAGTTCCCTACTGGAATACAATAAGGGACAGCCTTGCCCTTAAATAATACTAATGAAATATCTCCAATAAAATCAAAGCAGTCAAATTCTGAAAAGTAATTGAAAAATTCTTACAATTACAGAATTAGCAACATGCCGTCCTTCTCTTCATCATTTTCACTTCACTGCTGTTTTATACAATGAAGTTCAGTCCACTTTTGAGTCATCAAGGACACATGTTTGTCTATGGTTAAAGGCCCATTCAAGTAGGAGACACGAGAAGACTTGGTCGTCCCCAAACCCACGGTTTTCTTTCTGTGAGACTAGAATGCTAAGCCTTACATTGCCCTACATTGCCTTGCTACTTCCATCAGGTTTTGATTAATACATAATAAATTGTGCACCCACAAACTCTTTTGTTGACCACAACTGTAGTGTTTTCCAAAGCTATTGGACTCCCTTGAGTCATGATGTTTTGCTACAAAATTCTATCTTGACATTCTAAAGAAAACTAAAGGCATAAAGACCATAGAATATTTTTTTTACAATTGGAATAAAGGGATTTCTTTAAATAATATATGAGTTGATACGGGCCTTTTTTGTAATAATGGGGTGATGCAATAGAAAACAAAATTAATCAAGAAGATTGCCTGTTTTTTCCACCTCCATGTTTGTCTAATCAAATGTGATATTTTACTCTAAGTCCAAAGTCTCAATTATTATGTATGTTCAATAAAGTCTGTTGGTGAATGTAAAGTGGAATATACTGTATATTAACATTTGAGTTGTCTTCTAAACTTTTTTACACTTTGTATCCTGCAAGTTGACTAGCAATCTTTCCAAAAATGTGGGGTAATTTTTATGTGGTCCACATTTCCCCCAAATGGGATTTAATCTGTCTTAGTTGAATTAATTTCCTGGAGGATAATGCATATGTTATATGTGATCTTCATCACTGTTTCACTTATAAATGGCAATTTCTTCCTTGAAGCTGTGTCTACAATAGTAACTAAAAATAAAGGATAGTTTTATGAACACTTAAAACATGGTATTAAACCATTGCATTTCAGTCACCCAGAGGTTGACAGTCTTTCTCAGTCCGAATGTAAAAAAAAACTCCAACAATTCATTCAAAGTTACATGGAAGAGTTGGAAATAAATCATTTGTGTCAAACACATGCTCATGGAAATTGCAACTGAAGAACTTCACTAACCATTTCTCTTCAATTTTTCTGCCAAGCCCCAGAACTGTTTTCTTACATTGGGATACATATGTAAAGGAGACCCAATGCCACTGGAAACTGGGAGTTTGAATGGTCATTGTGAATGCCGCAATATATGTTAAAAATAATAATTCATGATTTCATGTTGCTAAATAATTTTGGTTGAAATGTTAAATAAGCAAATTCATATGTGCGTTAAAAGATAAAACATGGGGTAATTTATCCATGTACTTAATTTGTTGTGTACTTAATGTTTTAGGCCGGAACTAATTGTTAGTACCTGTGTGCTGCCACGGTAGATGTAATTGATGCTCTTACTGCCAAGCGCGACAGAAGGTAACAAGAACCTCTGTCAGAGCAAGCGGTTAATGAGGTATTTCCTTTTGTATTCGCGATGAATTTATTTATTTTTACAGTACTATACATTGTTTCTTTGTTGTGAACTGATATATTTGTGTATTTGCAGCGGCAGTTCTCATGGCATGAAAGAATGAAAGAAGAAACGAAATAAACGCCAGTAAGAACCGATCCGTGTTTGTGTTGTGACGAGAGCCACACTCATCGTTTCTTCTTCATCAATAATAGAATATATCGGCTGGTGCACAAAACAGTTAACAGAAGGCCATTTACGTTGGGGATTGTATTTTCAAAAGCAGATTTTTCTCCCTTCACTAATACGTGCAATGAAAGTCTAACTACCGGCTACATTTGGACACATTCCCTCTGATCAAAGCCCTCAAATCATGCATTGGAGGGATGGATAAGTGGCAGCCAGCGCTCCTGCAGAAACACAATGCGACACGTCAAAGCAAACCCACCGAAATACAAATGTATGAAACAGTCTTGCACTGCCTTTCTTTACTTTTCAAATGTGAAAAAAATAACATCGGGTATATGATGTATGATAGGTGATATTTTTAAACTCCTGTTGTAATTTGCCATCCAGTACTGAAGGTATTCTCATTTATATTCTTTACTCCCTCATCTTTGTCACTGAAACTGGCTGCAAATGTGTCCTGTGATCAAGTTCCAAAGCTTGTATGTTTTTGGGACAGTCTTGTGGCTTAAATTCAACGCTCTCTCTTAACTGTGAAGACAAGAACAGAGAGAAAACAATACCCTCTTGAATGACATCTCTACCAACAATTGCATTCATATTGAAAAAAGAAATATTTAAAAAAAAAATCATTGCTGCAGTCTAATGAAAGAGAAAGTAACTTTTTTTGTAAACATGCTTTGCCAAGTAGATGGGTTGTTACGGTGAGAAAATCTGCTATTGCAGTTTGGAAAGATGCATGTTTACTTATTTATCAGTTCTGGACCATACTGAAAGGTTCTTCATCAGTGCACGAGAAACATTTCTCTGCAGCCTGTGGATTCTGCAAGGGAATTTGCTCAAAGATCTATTACTTGACAAATAAAAATATCAATTAGTGTGAGCTTTATACTAAGGTTGGATCGCCATCATTCTCTTGCAGACACTGACCATGGGTGTTTTGCATTCTTAAATCGCATTAATGCTTTCCCCCTCAAGCTCTTGTGAAAAGTGAACTCATTGGTTTCTGTTTTAACTGAATTTGTGGAAAAGGAAAAAATGAAAATTAGTAAACATTTCACCTCCAACATTGGGCTGGAATGTGAATATTTGAATTGTCTTTTTTTAACATACAGAATAAGGAATCAATATTTCTATCTCTGTTGATTTACAAATGTTCTTGTTTTTATTTATTCATTACCTTTGCCCTTTTCATCATTTTGCAGTTTTTGGTGACCTTTACATGTATCTTAGTATCGAGGACCTTTTTTTTAATCTTTTACAGATGTCTGTTTAATTATAATTTTGCTTTTTGAATCATCATGCTAGTGGCAACACGGCTCACAGCAAGAGGGTCACTGGTTTGATTCTGCCAGGGAGCCATTCTGTGTAGGATTCTAAAACACAATTCAACAAATTACATTCTTCTATCCTTTCGGCTTTTCCCTTCAGGGGTCGCCACAGTAAAACAAACTTCTCCATCTAACCCTATTCTCTGTATCCTCCTCTCTCACACCAACTAACTTAATATCATCTCTCACTACATCCATAAATCTCCTCTTTGGTCTTTCTCTAGACCTCCTGCCTGGCAGCTCCAATTCCAGCATCCGTCTACCAATATATTCACTATTCCTCCTCTGTACATGGCCAAACCATCTCAGTCTGGCTTCTCTGACCTTCTCTCCAAAACATCTAACATGTGCTGTCCCTCTGATGGACTCATTCCTGATCCTATCCATCCTCGTCACTCCCAAAGAGAACCTCAACATCTTCATCTCTGCTACCTCCAGCTCTGCCTCCTGTCTTTTCATCATTGTCACAATTTCAAGACCATATAGCGTCAATGGTCTCACCACTGTCTTGTATACCTTTCCTTTCATTCTAGCTGGTAGTCTTTTATCACATAGTGCCCCTGACACTATTCTCCACCCATTCCAACCTTTTCTACACTCTCCGTTGCTCTGGACTGTTGACCCTCGGTCCTTGAAATCCTTCAACTTCTTGATCTCCACTCCCTGTAGCCTCATTGTTCCATCCAGGTTCCTCTCATTCACACACATATATTCTGTCTTGCTGCAACTAACCTTCATTCCTGTCCTTTACAGAGCATACCTCCACCTCTCAAGATTTTCCTCAACCTATTCCCTGCTGTCACTCCAGATCACAATGTCATCTGCAAACATCATGGTCCATGGAGATTCCTTTCTAACCTTATCTGTCAGCATGTCCATCACCACTGCAAACAAGAGGGGCCTCAGAGCTGATCCCTAATGAAGTCCCACCTCCAACTTGAACTTCTCTGTTACATCTGCAGCACACCTCACCACTGTCTCACAGCAAGCATACATGTCCTGCACCAGTCTAACATACTTCTCTGCCACTCCAGACTTCCTCATACAATACCAGAGTTCCTCTCTCGGCACCCTGTCATATGCTTTTTCTAGGTCTCCAAAAGTGCAATGCAGCTCCCTCTGTACTGCAGTATTAGCATACTGCATCTGTAGTACTCTTTCTAGGCATTAAGCCACACTGCTGCTCACAAATGCTGACTTTTGCTCTCAGTGTAATTTCCACTGCTCTTTCCCATTAATTCTCCTAAATCTAATGCAAACTCCATTAAAAGTTTCTATGTGTTGACAAGCCTGTCTGATCTGCTGCCATCCCATCCTGCTGTCCCTGATAACACACAATCATTAGCACTTAATATTAGCAAGTAGTTTTATGATTATTACTGGATTCTTGATTATGGAAGGATAATGTGTGTATGTGTTTGTGTGTGTGTATTTACCCGTGCACATTTCAGAAACTGGAGCTTTTCTCCAGCTGTGTTATAATACCATTTAGATGTACAATTGGGTGTTCAAAGAAAATCATCAGCTCCCTGCCAAAGCAGCAGTATGCCGTCATGCCATGTGTTTTCGAAAGCGGGGGATTTCAGTGATGGTGTCGACAAGATGTGAATGGTCTAAACCTATATTGCATTTTCACACCATGCAGTTTCAAACGATTTCACAGTAGATGGCATTTAACAATTCACACATGCACCAACCGCAGCAGAGCTTCCATGCAGGGCCATCAGGGGCCATTTCAGGTTCAGTGTTTGGCCCAATGACACTTCTACACGCAGACAGGAGGAGCAAAGAATCGGACAGCCAGGATCAAGATGGGAGGGATGGCTGCTCTACTAACTGAGCCACAGATGCACCATGTAGCATCATGGAGTTGTGAGCTAGTTTTTTTGTCATATCAAGTTGAATCCGATGAATTATTCTAATTAACAGAAACCAGAAAGTTCAACTTGGCAGGTAATTACATCTGCAGGATTAGACTGTTTGTAAAACCAACTGTGAGTTTCTTCAGCGAACCTTAAAATGGCTTGCAACATTATTGGCAACACAAGCCATTAAACCAGACAATAGCCTTGCTATGTCTCATTGCTGAGTCTGAATGCGTGGATGTCTGAAGATTATTATCCAGTTTCTTACTTTATTGATTACATACAAAACATTTTTCATTGTTCTTAAATTCCATTTTCTAAATTATGTAAAAGATGAAAGGAGGGGTGAGCTTGTGGCTCTGATATAGGTTGTTACCGATTAAATGGTAACCATTTGACATGTCCTCGCTGAAAGTGCTGCTCTCCAGCCTGGCTATTATGGCTTTATCTATTTTTTGAAAAATAAAATAGTGATGGCACAATTGCCGTATTCAAGGAGGCACTGTTTTTATTCAATTGTCTTTTCTCTTCCAAGTGACCAAGGTAAAGTCTCGGTTCTTTTTTGCATTCAGTGAGTGTCTTTCCTTGTGTTTTTTGTATTGAGAGATGCCTCCCAAATAATTTTCTTGATAAAAAATACATGGAAAACTCACAATCCAAAGGTCTTACCGAGAAACTAAAGGATGAATTATTTTTATCTGCAGAGGACAATTTTTTCCATGTTTCTGCTGTTACATTGTTGCATGGAGATCCTTTGTATGGCAGGTCCAGACATATAGTAAAGTATAATGGGTTTTGACCGTGTTCACAAAGACTTGCTCGACAAGGAGGTCATTGCAAAACAGCAAAAGATTAAGATTTGTTTCTAATGATCAGGTTGTTTTTGGTCGTTGGCAAATGAAATGGTACTGGCTGGTATTTGTCGATTGATATGACAGATGGTGAAATTATAGGGTGTAAAATACAGTATGTCTATTTCCATTACGATGTGAGTGGAATAAAGGCTTGAATGGATTTCTGTTAATCAAATCAGTTGGAGAGTAAGTCGGCCATGCGCTTTGTTTTTATTTTCACATTGGTAATGAATTGGATGGTTATGAATATAACTAATGAACCAGCATGATTGAAAATTATGGAAGAACATTTGTGGTGGGCAAAGAATTAAAATGGTCCTCAGCGTGAATAATCAAGAGGAACATTTGTCATAAATGCTTTAAATTCTTTCAATAAACCAAGCACCCTTGGTGAGTGGAAAATTTAATACATGGTTAACTTTTACAAAACTCATCACTAGAAACCACCTGAGATATTTTTTTCTCAACCTCAACTCCTCACTGTTATTTCATTAATACATTCTGTAAAAAGTACACTGCATGATGTTCTCGTAGCAAAATACATTGGTTCCTCCAATGACAGTGTATTCCTAACCAACCCTTGATGAAATACACTGGATTGAGACAAAATGTACTTCTGGATGAAATGGACACTATTTTTGCTCTTGTAGTGACACTGTTGACTGTTTAAAACCTTTCTGTATGAATAGCCAAAGAAGACAATTAAGATAGAAACCATTTCTGCATCTGTTACCATTCTTACCATTCTTTTGCCAGTCTCAGATCTACATTGAATCTTAGGTCAAGTCTGACATGCTCATATTTCTTCTATGAACAAGATTATTTTCTGAGATTTATATCACAGCTCTTTGTGTCTGTTTGTTGTCCCAGGGGCTGCACACATGATATAAGATTGGCATTGAATGAGCTTCCCCTCCAAGGTCTCAGAGGTGGTGACTCAGGCTCTACCCCTGAGCATCACCGCTCTCCCTGCAACATTTTTTAACTGCATCTGGGTTGTTGTTGTTTTTTTTTGTAATGGTAAAATCTAGTCTGGGAAACACATTTTTCATGTTTGCATTCTCTGTCTCATTTTCAGATCCGGGGAACCATGATGGAGTGTCCCATATGCTCACCATCATCTCACATACACATACTGCATGCTGACAAGGTTTTATACTCTAAATTCTAGTTATTCAAGGGGGTTGGGTCAGGAAATTGACTGATATAAAGCTGAGCTTGGCTTCAGCTTCATTCAGAAAAAGCTCATTTGGTTAGATCACTGTACTATCCTTATTTCTTCATTTTCCCACCCATGAACCGGTGTGCTGATTCCTCCACCCTTTGTGAAAAATGAGAGGGGTGGTTTTCTCATCCCCATCCGAAACAGTTCCAGTCGAGATAATCCCACCCCCTCGTCTGCAGTGATCCCAGGCTTGGTGGAGGAGGTGAGGGAGAGGAGGCAGCAGTAAGGGGGAGGGATGCAGGATTGGATGACAACGATGCACACTGGGCATCTTCGCGGAGAGCGCCGGCTGGTGTGCGGGTCTCGAATGAGTTTCGAGGAAAGGGAGAAAGCGACGGATTGCCTTTTCCCCACATTTACATTTACTGACTCACACTTCGGACGCGCACTTTTTTTTCCCCCCGAGGGAATCCTTGAATTCTGTGGCTGAAAATTACCCACGCAGCTGAGGATCGAGCCTCTCCCAGGTTTGGCAAACTTTGTGGCATCCTTAGTATTTTAAACTATCAGTTAATGGCATAATCCCAGTGAGGATCTCTTTTGACTCTGTCCTGTCAGCCTCGCACTGGAAATGTCAGATTTCCACAATCGGAGTCAAACCAGTGCCCGACGCAGTGACTACGTCTGGCAGTATGAATATTACGACGATGAGGAGCCCGTGTCTTTCGAGGGACTCAAGGCACACAGATGTGAGCTGGGATTACCGACAGACGCGCGTCCACACACTTGCCCACACACTCTTGCCGTTGCATGCACATGCATCCTTGCACGTCACGTCCATCCAGTTGTAAAGAAGGACGAGAACTGGGGTCCTGCATTATTTTTTTATAAGAAAGGGTCGGTTTGCACTCTCACGACGTAATGCTGAATGTGGTGGGAGGGAAAGAGGGAGAGAGAACTCATCAATAAGTACGAGGAGTCATGGGGATGGGGCGGGGTGAGAAGCAGTTAAGCCCATGCACTCTTAAAACTCGTTTCCCCCCCGTTGCAGATTCCATCGTCATCGGCTTCTGGGTTGGACTTGCAGTGTTTGTCATGTTCATGTTCTTTGTTCTCACCCTTCTCACAAAGACTGGAGCGCCACACCAGGAGTGAGTATTATCACGAGACTTCAGATCTATACTGTAGTCAAATTGGAAATATTTCAAATTTGGCTGTGCATGGCCTGCTGCTATGGTACAGGATTTGCTTGATTTGGACTCAGACATTCAACAGATGGGGGTCACTTTCAGTTTTATGGGTATTTTTGAAAAATAATTTCTGTAAGGGAGAACATGGTAATACAAGATGATGAGGTCCAGTGGTTTAGTTGCGTTCAGGGGAGCAGGCTGATGGAGAGAGTGGACAGCGAGGGATGAGGAGACTAATCTTGACTGCGGGTGAAGATTAGCAAGCAGAAGAGCAAGCTGAGGTTTGTTAAGGCAAGGAGAAAAACAACAAGTGATGGAAAAGGGATGAACTGCTACAAACCGAAGATGAACTACTTCAAGGATTATGAAACGATAGATGGCTGGTGGGGGGCAGCCTTGGCTATTATACCACCTGTGTGACCTTCTCTGAGATGCTGATGTACAAGCAGCCAGAAAGAAGGGGTAATAGTATGTCAGATAAAATTACACAGAACCTGTGGAATAAGACAAAAGTTGCTCTGCCAGGGCCGTTCACCTGTCATCTGTTGTGAGGGATGGCTGACAGGGTGGCAGCTCGGAACAGGGGAGTTGGGCAGGATTAAGAGCTTTCAGAGGAGGCAGCAGAGAAGGAGTAATTGTCATATGCATATTCAGCCCAGGGCAAGTGTGCACTTCTGGCAGCAGTGTTACAGGCCATTGTGCAGCACAGCGTCACCTCAAAGCTTTCAGCGATTCTTTGGGGTCGACTGACTCACATTTGTTCTCAAAGGGAAAAAGTTGGGGAGCCTTGATAATATTTACACCACTAAAATCTATTGCTCACAAAGGAAGATCTGTAATTAATTTAAGGGCACAAACAGGTGGAGGGGGGTACAGGAGCCATCTGAGGCAGATGTTTGAGGGAACCCTGTGGTATTATGCCACAGCATGATGCTCTAATGAGGTAATGGTGTGCCAGCAGCCATAGAGATAGCGGAGAGTTAGAGTGAAAACGTGTGTGAAACATTTATATACCTAAAACACCTGGAGAGAGCAGCTTTGCCTCACTCTGGTATTTTCATTTTATGGGTAATTCCTGGGTGAAATGTATTCATTAATTATATAAAAACTAAACTATGAAATGCAATTCTAATTTTAAATCTTCAGCTTTGTGCAATAAAAGCAGGTGTGACCACCCCCAATCTTTATCCAAATGCTAATACACTCTAGAACTCTGTTTTCTCAGGACCCTCGAGCCTGCTGAGAAGCAGCATCGACAGGGAAGCTGTCTCGTAGATATCGGTGGTCCTGAAGAAGAAAATGACAAAGCCTTCGCCCGTCCTTTGCTGCCAGAGTCACGCTCATACTTAAATTTCTACATCAGCAAAGGGGCTCGGAGTCAGAGGAATCAAAAAACAGAAATGCACAGTGCTGTGAAGGAGACTGGCTCCCAAGCCCAGCTTGCACCTTGCAACAGGCCTCGGGGTATCAGCTCCGCAGCGATCGATGGGCTGGAAGAGGATGTTGAAGATGTTGGACACCTTCCCCTTGAAGGACTCTTAGAGGAGGCAAAGACACACAGGGACTGTCATTTCCTGTCTCACTTCAACATCCCTAACTTTGTGAATCTGGAGCACAGTTCGTCACTGGGAGAGGATGACCTGTTGTATGAACCCTCTGTCATACTGGAGCAGCATCTTCACCCACGGAACCATCACCTTGACCCTCACTGAGCCCTTCACCCCACAGAGGTTACATGTCGGTTATATAATCACTTGTTTGGACAAGGACAAATGTGGTCTCACAGGGACAGACACCAGCCGCTCAACTTTCCCGCTTGGTTCTACTCATTTTGCAGTATTTGTATTTAAAAGTATAATCAAACCAATTGCTCAGTAAGTGGAGTTGACAGTGCAAAGCCAATTGTTCTTAGATCTTTCTCCAAAGAATGTCAAAAGGCTAGGTGATGAAACTAAGTGCCAACAATTTTCAAATAGAGAAATGTAAGCTATTAACTAGCTTAACTAGCTTAAGCTTAACTGATATAGGTGAGTGCCAAAATAAGCTAAAAGGTACTTTTAAAAAGAAGGGTACTATATAAAATAGATGAGGTGACCAAAGTATACCGATTTTTAAGAAGGATGACTATCTCCAACCCTCAACACAGATAACCTATTTCTAACCTTATTGTGCATCCATCCTCAATCTACCTATGTGTCTTTGTGCCTCTTCTTACCCCTCATGTAACTGTCATGACATATCATAACATATCTTCAAAAGTAATGTAACTGTTTTGGTCAAGCATGGTACTTGCCACCACTAAGTGTGATTCCAAATGAGATAAAGAATTAAATGCCAACAATCTTGGAGAAATGTTTGAAACTCACACAGTCGTCTGCGTAATAGGGTTAATTGATTTTTACCTAACTGATAAAATTACTTAACTACTGTCAATGCTGGGTTTTTCTAATTGAGAACTGCAAAGTACCACGCTTCAACTGACAAAAGAGAAAATCGCAGTGAAGACTGTATGGAACATTCGCTTTGTGCATTTTTCCTGGACTGATGGAGAAGATAAAGAACAATGAGTAATTCAGTCAGAAAAAATGAAACAGAAGACAAAACTAATTAAAGATTCGTGCAGGATAATAAGTATAAAAGATGAGAAGATGGAATGTACTTTGATAGACAGATGTGGCAAATACAGTGTAATTTCCCTTTAAGAGCTAATCTGAAGGGAAAGTCAATTTCGGCATCATCCTTTCAGAGCGGAGGATAATTGGACATCCATATCAGCCTCCATTGTTCCTCAGAAAACTTCATGACCCATTTCATGCTGACTACCATTTGGGAGATTGCTGATGCAACCAAAGAACCCTCAGAAGTCTCAGAAAGGAGCACATTTTGAAGAGCTTCAGTCCAATCAGAAAACACAGACAACCATAGATAGTGCCCAGTACTGACTCTGTCATTATTTCCTTGCGATGTTATTTTTCTTCTCAACAGCTGACAGCATCCTGAATGATCTATTCGGTATCACTGTTCCATCCCTTCTGATACAAATCCAGCAATGGTTGTATCACCAGAAAATTTCTGGATGTTGTAGCAGTTTGTTTTGTCAAGTCTGCTATGGAGACAGTGAAGAGGAGGGGGAAAGCCCCTCCCCTGACCCATTGGAGCTCCTGGGCTGCATTATTAGACTCATAGCCATGGTACCGCCTGTACAATCATCTGTTGGTGATATCCTTGGTTGTCGAGACGGAGTCATCTGCCTGTCGGCCCCTGCTCCCCCAAGCTCCTCTAGTGGTGGCTGCATGTTACTGAAAGTTCAGGAGGAGTCTGATAATGTGATTCTCACAGTTGTACCAGGTACCTCAAGGGCAGGGGGTTTCTGTTTGGAGATAACCTGGGGTCAGAGGTAATGGAGAAACAACCCTTGTACAGGTCTAAAATATATAAATGTGGTGAGTAACACGTCCTAGAAAATGTGTGAGGTTTTGGACTGCGCACATTCATCCAACCATGAAACAATGTGAGTCTTTTGGAAATCTTGGTGTCCTCTGCTCTTCAGAGCTCCAGATGCTGAATTATCGTAGATGGTGACGATGTTGCTTTATGTCGCTTTGACTTTTGTTTTCTCAATGGTGTGTCATTTATGTGCCATTAAAGCAATTGCTCTTTCTGAGAAGCCCACCTGAATTTGAAAAAGCTCTTCTCTCTTGGCTCTGTCTTATTCTAGGCAATTGGATTTACATCGGCGTGTTGGGATCTGACTCAAAGTGAATATAATTGAGCTCCATGTCCAGTGGACATGTTAACAGCTTTTTAACTCACTCTTTCCTATTGAGGCATAATGCAGTACCTGAAGCAAATTACCTTAAAAAAATCTGATTTTTTTTAACCCAACAAAATAAAATAAAGTGTAATTGAAGTATCTGATGCCAGTATTAATAGTGATTCACAAAATTGAATAAATGAAATAAGTATGCACCCCCTAAAATTCACAAGTATATATATATTAACTGCTACATATTAAAATACAGTATTTCAAGTGGAAACAAGTGGAATGTGCTGTTTTTGCGTCTTTGCCTTCATTTGTTAGAATAACTATCCTCTTAAGTCAAAGCATATTAAATGCTGCAAAGAAAAATGATGCAAAGAAACTCTGGTCATTACTACTGTTGCTCATCAGAAAATGCCCCAGCCTCATGTGTTGTTGGGGAAGAAGGATGTGCCAGGAATGCTGCTGAGTCTGTCAGCATTAAACAATCAACCCCAACAGATTGTTTTTCACATATTCAAGGACAACACATTACACATTTCTGATGTACCAACAAGCTACCTCTGGTAACGTTTTTATCCATCCATTTATCCATTATCTAACGCTTTGCTGGCAGTTAGGGTCGTGGGGATGCTGAAGCCTATCTCAGCTGTCACTGGGCGAGAGGCAATGTATACCCTGGACTGGTTGCAAGTCAATCACAGGGTAACAGGTCTAATGTTAGTTAAAAGGCAAGAAGTTTCTTTGGTCCTCAGGGAGTACCATTAAAATTGGGATTGCTGATTACAAAAATTCAATTTCCTGTCTGACAGCAGCAGACTATTATGGTAGAATCTGTTGAAAACATCTCTTTATATCTCTTTATGGTCAATGTGGTTGCAAAAACTGACTGCTCTTCTCAAAATGATTCATGCAGACTTCAAGACACAGACAATTATTTGTTTACGGTTGTTAAATCTGTAGTGAATGTCAATATCCATCGGGTGGGGCAATAGAGATATTGCAATGTTTTTAAATTGACATACCCGCAGCAAGTGACACTTAGCATTTTGGTTGACATATGGAGGATATTAAATGAGGATCATTGATGACTCTAAGAGAGATCGAATGTATCAAAAGATTAAGTCGATATTTTTGTGCCATTCATTTTACATGTGTCGGTGAAATAGGAAGGGAACACTGCAGAGACCAACTAGATCAACAAGGTGAGATTTGCTGTTTCAAGGATAAACCCTGAAGAGGAGCCTCTACAGTTAAATACACAGAAGACATTACTAAACACTGATCCTCCTGAAGCTGTTTCTAAAAAAAATTTAATTTTGTAATGCCATGAAACTGAATGTTTAGGGACAATTAGTCATCCATGGACAAGAAAAGAAACAACAAGGACATGTTGCTGTTCAACTAGCCGTCTAATTAGAGCATCTTTCTCCTCCAGCCCTCAATCAGCGAGGGAAGGACTTTGCAAACATCCATTCTAAAGGTGACATTTCACAAACCTCATGGTATCAGTTGACTCTGCTCCCTTCTCCTCTTATCTTTCCTAAAGAGGAATGTTTTTTTTTGTTTTTTTTTAAATGTTACAGAATTATTTTCAGAACAAAATTATATAGAGGCTTTTTTTTACGTTTTATTTTTGACTTTTGACATACTGGGGCGAATATACTACAGCAATGCCTTACTTATTTTCAAACTAGTTTTCCATTATCCTAAATTGTTTGGGCTAAAACAAATTGCAACTCGTGCAAAAAAGGTGTTTACTGTTTTTTCTTAATACACTAAACCGATATACTTATGAGTCACTGGTTGGACATAAATATCCACAATGTAATATGTGACATCTTCATGTGGAAAAATGACAAGACATTGGGTCACTCATGAAATAGCAGAAGAAGAGAACTGGTGAGTCTTTCCATGGTTATTGAAACGGTAAAATATAACTTCAGAAACCCGTCTCGCTTCCAAATACAAATTATTCACCAAATGAGTAACATCTGGGTGGATGAGGAGGATGAGTAACTCTCCCTTTCAAAAAGCAACAGAACAGCTACTCATTTATGCTACAATGCTCGATGCAGCAAACAAGATAAAATGTCTGTTTATATGTGTCTCTTAATCATTGTCAGTGCCTTGTCAATAGAAAACAAGCTCTAGAACTAAGCCTTCGAAACAGGTAAATTATTGTTGACAGCAGATACAAAAACACAGATTGCTGTCAGAGGTATTTGCACACCCGCTATGTGAAATGTATTAAGACACAGAATAGGATTACTTTACACATAAACAGGAAATATTGTCCAGATACCATGCAGCCATGCAACACAGTACCAGCAGTATTGATTTTTTAGTTTAAATTTACAAAGGTTTTGTTAAAAAATTAAGTGAAATGAATTGTATTAATTTTTCATGGGATGTACCATGAGATTGGTTTCAGCTTAAGTAGCTCATATATAAATCATGGGACAGAAACAGAGAAAGGGAGAAGGACAGTACTTGCATGCATTAAAGGTGTGTTTTGAGTTGAACCAGGGACTCAGACACTTTTTGAGGTAGAAAAAAAACACTTTGCTGAAGTTCCAGAAGTGGAGTCATGTGAAGGAGACACGCCTGTGTGTGTGAGAAGACAGGAGGGAATAAAGGGAGCCCATTCCACTCCATTTGCAGGTGGTCAGGTAGGACCTTTGGCTGATTCTCCGATGTCACCTTTTACATGTTAAACAATATGTATTTATCTACATGGAAAGTAAAGGACAAATAGAAAGCATGTGGACAAACCTTGGATTATGCCGTGGAGACTTGTACTGCCTTATTGTCATGACATGAGATGGCGGCGACTATAACCTCAGGGTGTGTTACCTGGCTTGGGCAGATTCCTCTATAGCTCAGTTCCCATTAGCACAGGAGAAAATATTTCTAAAGCAACATAATGACACCTATCTACTGACATGTAAGAGTTCCTTGATATTTTCTGATGTTAATGTACTAAATATTAATGAAGCCAACTACACCATTTGAGACTGGTTGCTTTAACTCAGTCAGACAGAGGCTTCTCTCTGCTTTTGCAGCAAGACAACATTTGGCTGTCAGCTTCAGGCACAACGAAAAGACAGGACAACACAACAGACATGGTAAGAGCCTACTGCTATTTAATAATAAGCTTTGAAAAGCAAAAATCAAAGGCTCCTGTGGTCCTGGTCATTTGATGGACTGTTGGACTGAATCTGTTGGATTTGAATCTTACAAGCAACTCGTTTTTGGTTTAAACAAAGGAACTGTTTTCGCAAGAAGCCGTGAGACCGTCACTCGGATTCTCTGGCTTGTCTAAAAGAATTTTCAGTTTTGGTGACTGAAATTTCCTTTGGATTGTTTTATTGATTCGTTCATTCATCCATTGTTCAATACTGCTTATTCTGCACTCAAGGTCACAGCGGAGCTTTCTGGCGTAATGTCAAACAAAATAGAAATTTACTTATCAAAAACGCGGTCTTAATACAACGGAAAAAGAATAATTAAGGCAATGGAAGTATTATTTATAGTGAAATGCATCAGGCAGGGCGAATAGTTTAAAATGAAAAAAAATAATGTTTTAAATAGGGATATAATTCATTGATAAAAGTCAGGGGGACAACTACTAGAGTTGAGGAACTTTACCTGTCAACTGATAAAAACACCCAAAAAAACTCTTCGACAAGTCATTTGGGGGTTAACTCCCCCGCTGCTGAAGCATGGAAACAATGACTTTAGTTGCCCGCCAAATGCAATCAAGGGCACGCCGATTTGGAAAACTGAAGGCTGGATTCAAGTCTTTGGAACTCACGCAGCCAGTGCGTCATTTCCCCTGGAAAACTTTGTTTGAACACGGCCTCTTGCTGCCTTCAGGTGTTTCGGGAAAAAAAAAGAATATTTAGTTGTCACTGTTCCTTAAAGGGAACCAGCACACTAAATATCCGACCCTTACTTTGACTGACGTTTTTGAATTCTGTTGAAACCAGAAATCATCAGGAGTGTTTAATTCCAAAAAGAATAGATATACGGGGGCTATTCAGATTATTCGGGTAAGTTTAGAAGGAACAGTTATTGTCTCGGTCTCAATGCTGTGGGCCTCCTGCACAACTTCATTAAAAATAAAACTCATATGCCCTCGACTACTTTCGCTTGCTACGTGTTGACTGACATTTCTAATGCTCCATTTCACTTTTTCATAACCCCGGGTCAAATGAATTAAATGCACGATTTATGACAGTTTTACTGCTAAGTAGTGCGAGTTTCGAGCAACACAATAGGCATACTTACCCAAATTAACGCAATAAGAGACTGTGGCAAGAAGTAAACGTGTTTGTGTTTGTGTGTGTGTGTGTGTGGGGGGGGGGACTATGGAACTATTTCCCGCTTGACCGGTTTCGTAACGAACACTGTCGCTCGGGTTTTCGAGGTGCACTGAAGGCATCATTTAACGCCGCGCTGAGTGTAGGCGGCTGGGCAGGAATTCTACCTCACGTATTCCTCCGATGCCACAGTCCACCGCATATGACAGTTTAAGACGGGCTCCAGCATGCAAGGATAACCGAGCGCAGCATGGCCATTACTGAAACATGCAGTTTAGTGCATATCCGAAACTATACAGTATAGCAGCCGTTCATCTGCTGGAGGAAGGGAAGGAGAGGGGAGGGGGACGGGCAAGGAAAGTTTTCTTCAGATTCTAGTTACTGGTGAGTTGATCTTTGAATTGATCCTGGTTGCTCTTGGTTACAGTCATGGTATGGTCTGCCACTCTGCCAAGGCAAGATATCCCGTTAATGATTGTTTCACTCTCTCACTGCTTTTGGTTTGCCCTTGTGGAATGATTTTTGTTTGTGTTCTATGCTCTGTAGGAGTTTATATTCTAAACCAAAATCATGTTCACAACCTACATAAAGAGTCTGAATGATATGGTATTTTCCACGGTAAGCTCTCAGGTTATATGCCTTCCTGCATGTCTTGCTATGCTGCGAGGTGCATGGCCATACTAAAAAACAAACAAACAAATCAACATGTCTACGAGTAAACAGTCACTACTTGTAGTATCCTAATCCTGCACTCCATTTTTTATTCATTGACAAATTATGATTCAGCTACCAAGTGTTAAATACTTTATCGTTACTCTAAAACATGCATATTTTGATTATGAGGATGCATGTATATTAATTGTCACTGAACACAAATCAAGCATTAAAGTTATTAATTTTTCTGCTGTGCTTCAGTCTGATGATCCAGAGGAGCCGTCAAATACTGGGGTCTTGGGCCGCATCGGTAACTGGTTCTCTCCATGGAAGGGAAGGGGTCTCAAGAGTCCAGCTGAAAATGCCTCCGAAATTCAAGATCAGGCAGTTGAAACAGAGGGAGCAGAGAAGTGTGAGGAGCCTGTGAGAGCCGTGGCAAGCACACAAAAGTGGGAAAAGAAGGAACAAAGCTTCGATCCAAATCCTCTGGGTCTCTCAAAAGACATTTTCCTCCATGAAGAGAAGGACGCCACAGAGTCTGCCCACAGAGACTGCAGAGAGCCAGAAGAGGGAGGTCCAAAAGAGGAGGGATCAGGAAAATACAAGAAGAAGAGAGTAAGGCAGGGCAAGGAGGCTAGCAGAGTTGCTTCAGTAAGTGGGAATTGTGAGAAGAATGCCAGTTATCTGACGCATCTTTCCCCCTCCTCCAAGCAGGGAGTGGCATGCAACCCTGACCAGGACCACACCCAGCCTTATGCCCAGAAACAGGCACAAGCCCAGACAGGCAAAACACTCCATGTGTACCTGGAAGAGACCAGCGTGACTGTCTTTGGTCAGAACACCTGTACAGGACAGGCTGTGGTTCGTAATAAAGTCAGTGAGCACTTACAGGTCCCACCAAAGACAAAGTTGCAAAAAGGCTTTGACTCATCAAAGAGCTCAAGTTCAACAGTCGCTCAGAACAAATCTCCAAAATTCTTGCCGGCTGCCGAGTCACAAATTTATGACAGGGGTCCAGTGGAAGCATCTCATAAGTCAGTGAAAGACTGGCAGTTAAAGACCGAACCTGACAAAGACCATAAAGACAGCATGGGACGTAAAAAGAAATACAGGAAGAATGGCCAAGGAGATGGAGAGACCAGCCCTCAAGAGCAAGCACCCTGTGATGCTCAACTTCCAGATGGATTCTCTACATCTGATAATACAGTAACCAGTCCTGAGGGCAAGAGTCTAACAACTCCCAAGGGAGAGCAATCATCAATAAACTCTCCCTGCAAGGACAACCCCGCCTCCTTGACCTCACCTGGAGGAGGGGAAAGACAGAATTCTTGCCCTCAATCAAACAACCCTTTGGACAATATCCAGGACGGGAACTCAGTTACCTCGGATACCCGGGTATGTGTGGCTGCGCAGGGAGCAGACGTGGAGGAAAGTGTCCCTTTTTACTATGTGGAAAGGAAAACAGAGACACCGGAGTCCAAACGCAGGAGCATTAAGGTTTCTCATAGTGAGGTGAAGCTTTTTCCAAAGTGCGTCCCTTTGAAATCAGAGCAAAGTTCAAAAGGCGAGAATGCGGAGTTGAATGCATTACAGAAAGATAACATGGAAGTGAGCGAGAAGACGAAAGCAGAGGTTGATCGGAGGTAAGTTTCCCTTTCAATGTGACTGGTTGAATGAAAGAGACAAGAGATTTGTAATACAATGAAACACTGACTTTCACATTTCCTTGACATTTGGTTCATATATAGAAGCTGAGTGAAAAAAAAAAAGTTAAAAAGCTTTAGAATACATTTTAATGTTACAGCATTAGACATTAAATGGCCCAGATTTTTCAAACGTTACTATGTCATAGCGTTGTATCGTAACAGGTATGTCGGTTACCTGCCATGCACAGAATGTCACAGGTGTATCAATAGGTAACTTAGACATGAGTCATAACAGTGCATTCAGCCCTGTACTTTCACTGCAGAGAGCAAAGTAAGCTGTAGGTCAAGGTAATCTTGTTAATTAATAATTAATTGTTATGTTGTATGATTTCATCACTTCCCTTTCATGAAAAATACTTTAAATGTGGTGGGTTCTTAACTAACTTTAACTTTATACATAGATTGCACGACCTGAAGGAAACTGAGGAGGAGCCGAAGGCAGCCGTTGGCCGTATTGCAGATAGGATCAACCTGTTTGAGTGCCAGGCTGTTGGGGGCCAAGTGAAGACCCTTCAAACCCCTAGGAGCGCTGATGTCTCGCCTGCCAGGAAAACCACTGAGAGGCTAAAAAAAGACACTTTTTCCTCAGAACAGAGATCGAGATCTGCTGAGGGTCACAGGTCTATCTCTGCATCACCCACTCGAGGGGTTTCAGTAAATATCAAGGAAAGAGTCAAACATTTTTCTGGGGAATCCATGTTAGACTCGAAAGCTGCTCTACCTCAAAAGTCGTCTATGGCCGGAATTACAAAAAAATGCATGGGTACTGCATCAAAGTCATTAGAACAGGACAATCAGGGTAAACTGGATACTGAAGAGCAGAAACAGACAGCAGCAGGGCCAGAGATAACGCTGAAAAAAGATGGGAAGGACACTGCTGCTAGTGAGGTAGAAGTTTCCACAGTGGAAAACAATCAAGATCGAAAACCAGGTGATAAAAAAGATTGCAGAGCAAAGGGAACAGTTGATTCTTCTGAGCTGACCAATAATTTAAGTCCACAGTCCCAAGACCCGAGCAGAACAGGGTCCCGCCCCAAGAGAAGAAAAAGCAAAGAGCCGACCAGCCCCATTAACCAGAACAATAAAACAAAGTCAGAACCATTGGAAACTAAAGGAGCTCGACAGCAACAGATGGAGGCCACTCATTCATTGCCATCCAAGACAAACGAGAAAAGGGATGTGTCTGATACCAGACAGGTAGAATTAAAACAAGGTCTGGTAGTAGTTGATAGCCAAAACGTACAGGCGGAGTCTTCATTTGAAAAAGACGTGATTACTGAAATGGTCAACAGACAGGGAGTTTTACCTGAACCATCTGTTGGCAAAGATGAGCCTGATGTCGCGGCGTCTAGCGGAGGAACAAAGACATCTATTGTCCAGGTTGGCATAACTTTACCCCAAAATGAAGTAGTAGCCGAGGAAAACAACCTCTCATTCAAACAGGAGACGAAAAATGGTGCCAAAAACAGCAGAGAGGCAGTTAATTCCTTTCCCTCACCTTATCCTGGGCAGCCTGTTAAGGCTTCATCAGGGGCAGAAAATGCAATGGTCAAAAGTCCAAGTGTAGATAAAGATTTACAAAAGCAGCCTGAATCAAAAACTAAATTAGAAGCAGTTTCATCAACTGCAAAAGAAACAAAGCCAACAGAACGAACACCAAGCAAGAGCGTGGAAATAATAGGTCCCATTGTGGATAAAGGTTTTGGTAACTTAGAAAAGCCAGAGAATGAAAACAAAATACAGACACAAAACAGAGGCAAAGGAAAACCCCAGCATTGCTTACTATTGGAAAAAAAGACTGTAAAGGATGACGTGGCACTCGGTGGACATGGAATTTCAAAGAAAGAAGAACTCGTTGCTAGGGATCCTGGTAGAAAAGAGGAAACACAGTCCGTTAGAGACCAAATAAAAACTGAAGCGAACAATCCAGAGCTTGTCACAGAATCATTGGGGCCTTTAACTCAATCACAACATGTGAGTGTGACACCAACTGAGCTTCAAGAGGAGAGTATTACCTTTGGTGTTACCAAGAGTAGTAATGCTCTGAGTGGGAGTGAGAGCAACACGGGGTCCAGGAAGGGAGAAAAAGCAACGAATCAGCCCAAGTTGCAAACAAAATACACAGAGAGCCCGGGAACAGGGACAATGCCAGTTTTGATTGCTGCTGAACCCACAGCTGAGTGTGTTTCGGAGCAAAACAAAGTTTCTGACTCACCCACATATGGAGATAATGGCTCCAGCTCAAATGCTATTAACATAGCAGCTACATCAGTTGAGGAAAGGACTTTAAAAGGCTCTCATGACACTCCAATGCTGATCACTGTGCAGGCTGACAATGCAGCATCTGTGAAGGGGCCTACTCCTACTTCTACGTCTAAGTCTGGCAACAACGAAGGAGCAGGCAAGGGTGGCAAGAATAAAAGATCAACTGATGAATCACTGGCCTCGGACGTCAAATCTGGAGATACAATGAATCCTGCTCCCAGATCCCTAAAGCTTGTGGAATCACAGAACACGAGTGATAGTACTGCTCTCAAAGGCAACGAAAAAATATCGCTAAGTGCCTCTGATAGTGCTGGACTTTGTTCCCCAGTTAACGTGATAGAGAAGACAGATGAGAAGCAGTATGATTCTCTGTCAACAGAGCTGTCTCCTGCTGCTAAAGATGATATCATTTTAGGCAGACAGCTCGACAAAGTCAAAAATGAAAAGGTGGACAACAAGCCGCATCAAACGCTAAAAGATACCACATCCTTAAAGGCTAATACATTGATCCCAGTGTCGTTCCCGGATTCATCCAGAATGAAACTCCATAAGCAGCGAGGACTAAGTAAAGATGACTCAGTAACACACCAGGATGTCCCCTCTAGCTGGCTGGATGTGGACTTTCCCAAACAGAGACTAAAAGTTTCGGGCCCTAAGTTGAGTTCTTCAGTTAGTGAGAGCAATCTTCTGGACACGTCCAGTGAACTAGATGATGAGAATTTCGTTGAGAAAATCAAGAGGCTTTGTGCTCCATTCTCCCATCCGCCTCGTAAACACAACCACCTACGGCCACCCCAGCCACCCTTTGCAATGCCGGCTATAAAGGAAGACCACTTTGAGAAGACATTTGACCCTGAGGAGTTCAAGTTTGGCTTGAGGAAGAAGAAACAGTTCTCTTTGGATGCATCTCCAAGCATTATTGCAAAGCTCCAGAGAACAGAGACAAAAAGTGGGCAAAAGCCTGCCAGGGCTAGTTTAGCTGACCGGTATAAATTGCTTAGTAGCTTAGACACCCACTCTCGCCTAAAGGACAGAACATCTGTCAAGGATGAGGAAGATGTCAAGGAAGAGAAAGAGGATGACATTAAAGTAACATCACGCTTAGAAGGGAGCTGCGTCATCAGCAGTCTCACCAACTCCAGCTTCAGAGGCTCAAGAAATGAAGTTCAGGCACAGTCAGAAAGTACCAACACTGGGGATGTGTTACCCTGCGCAAGCTCCCAGCGAAGCCCTCCGGCTGTATCCAGGCATTCTTCAACAATTTCAGCTGCAACAGCTGAAGTCAAAGACAATCCAACCGAGCAGGGAACTCCTCCTGCTGCTGAAGACGAGGCCCCGGCCGCAAAGGCTGTTCTCAGTGACTCAGGTCCTCCACTTCCCTCTTTTAATGACATCAAGCTGTCAGATTATTTAGAGCAGTATCTCCCTCGGGAAGGAGTGCAGAGCAAACAAGGACAGGATACACTTCAAAAAAAGGTTAGTTTGCTGCAATCATTAACAAATAAAACAAATGTGACTTTGAATCCAATAACATTTCCAAGTTAAGTGAAACTAAGCCTGATGTAGTTACTATTCACTACAACATTGGATTGTATAAACCCCCAGTGTAAGAAAATGTTTGTATAGTTTTATCTAAAGAGCAGAATGAACAAACGGGCTTTACCTCGATGTAATGGTCATTTGTTCATGACTCAGATCACTGGAAAGTCTCCAGTCTCAACTGAAGAGGCTCCTCCAGGTGCAAGGCTTTGTGATAATCTGGTTCCATGTTTACCTGGTATGCCTCCAGCCACATGTCAACCACCCATAGAGCAGCCCCTTGCTCAGCCACACAGGATACTTAGTAATAATGTAAGTTTGCCCAGGTCTGATAATAAAACGGGTTCGAGTTGTTATTTTTTTCAATTTATGTTATACATTTCTTCTGAGTGTATGTCAAGGAGATAAGATTTTACTCACAGAAATATCTCCACTGAAATATGGCAAAGTCCTCATTTTCAGTGTCTTCACACTTGTTATTATGAGAGAGATGTACAAAGAGAGACAGAAATTAGAAAAATCTTAAACTACTTAAAAGAAATAGATAATCAGCTCCTTTCAAAATAATTGTGATGAATTATCAACTGACTGATTAAGAATCAACCACAGATTTTTACCCATTTGTTCCTGTTTAACATGATGCTTATCCTTGCTTTGAAGTCTCCTATCCAGTCATAAATCTAGTTCAACAGTTATTTAAGGTACTTGTAAAATCTTATTGAGGCAACTGGACTTAGTTTTTCTCCCTGAAGACTTCAGTTCTGAACTTAAGAAGCCGGATGAGAGATGAAAACATCTCCAAGGAGAGAAACCCAAGTTCCCAGGATAAGATTTGACAAGGATTGACCATGACCTGGATAACTGAGAACCTTCACAGACACCTGATTTAAGATAGTTTAACATCACAACAATGTTGTTTCCCCTTACTGTTTTGAAATGGAAATGCCAGCAAAGTGAGCATGTAGACTTGTTGCTTGATCAGGTCATAGATATTTGCTGTCTTGGTCACTCTCTTTTTTTGGCTTTCCAGATTAGAGCTGCCAAGGGATTTCATAAGCGGCCTGGGAAGGTAAAGTATGCCCCACACTGATGAAATACAATACAAAACTAAATTTAGTGAGCATTTAGGACAAGCAAGTCTTTGTGCTGTGAATACATCTGCTTTTCATATGTTGTTCTTGAGGATAATCAAAGACTAAATTTCAACTGCAACTTTTCAAAACCTGTGTGTTTTCCATATGTTCATTAGACATGGTAGGATACATTATCGTCTAGTGTTTTTACATTGAGACCAACATAAAACTGCTCTTTTAAGCTAAAAGGAAAGCTTAGTTCAATCAGGTCAATTTCACCGAGTCCTGAATGCAAGGGGGTCATCATCCAATACTTTTTGCAAATGATTATTTCTGTTCATTGGTTCAATTCTATTCTTTTATTCATGCATTTTTGGCCACCCTGACTGTTGATGCTTCTGTGCAGATACTGTTGTTTGAGAAAGCTCAGTTCTCTGGCCAAACATATGAGACTTACAGGGATGTTGCTGATGCCACTTCTCTTCAGTTTTCACCTTTGATATCTGTGATGGTCATTAGAGGATGGTAAGTAATATTCAACAAAGCTATTATAACGACTATTTATTGCTAAGTACACCTGTAATGTTTTTTTTGGGACAATCACCAATCAAACTTGATTTTTCTTCAACATCTTGCCTACATCTCAAGGACAACAAGTATTGACATACTATCACAATGATTTATTCGAAACAAACAATTTCACGTGCTTGCAATGTTGTGTCACTCGTCAGTAATTCTCAATTGACACTGGGGTAGCAAGAATGGTTATTGACACAGCTCCTCAGCCTGTGGCCCTATTGTCTTTTAATAATTGCATTAATTTTGCCAGCTATTTTTTGTTATGTTTTACCTATTAATGTTTTTTCAGTCTTGATATCCAAAAGTAAAGGAATACAAATATCAAAGATTATAGAAGATATATATGTATCCATCTCTCTCTCTAACTCTCTATAACAATATGTTCATTGTGTATATATACACACACACACACACACACACACACAC
>CAAKHD010003781.1:0-12539 GCA_901007705.1 Fistularia tabacaria
TATATATACATATATAAACATACAACAACAACACCACACCACACATCCAACCCACCCACACACACTCACACACACACACACACACACACACACACACACACACACCCCTTATAAAACCCCAACTGCTGAGACCAATTCATCTATCAAAGCCTTTATCCGTCATTCTTATCTGACCCACAAATCAACCAATGTTTCCTTGGTCCTCGACAAAGAACCTCATTTTTCCTCCTCAGTGTGTTTGCCTTTTCTTCCTCTCCTCCTCGCCGGGGATCGAGTCGCTGCGACCCCCCCCCCCCTCTTCCCCTCCTCTTCCTCCCCCTCGTCCCCCTGCGCCTCCTCCCATCTGTCAGTCAGGAGAACACACTCCTGACTCGACACTCGGGGCACCTGAGAACTTCCACCTCGCTTTCCGATCCGTGTCCGGACGCTCCCCAGCCCCCCCTCCTTGGTAGTGCACCTGGATCGACTCTGACTCCCTCGCGACACATCGCGGGTGGACGTCTCGGCCCTAGATGGTCTCTACGTCCGAGGGTATGCTTGTCGGTCTCACCTCGCCACCGCTTCCATTGGGCTGAAACCGAAAGTGGCAAAAAGGAGAAGACGCAGTCAGACGATACGAGGCGGTCTGGTACGACTTAAGACGAGCACCAGACGTGTTTACGTTCGACTCCTGCGAGGAGCCGACGTCCGATTTCCGTTTTGGTAACGCGCTGCGCAAGCAGATGGCCTTCGTTATCTGCGCCTGGCGGGAAACATGCATTCACAGCCAGTGTTTGGGCAACTTATTGAAAACTTGGCGAAGGCCGGGAGAAGAAGAGTACTGGGATTAAACAGCGTCGGAGGGGTGATGAAGCCGGGCTGGCAGGTCCGGAAAATCCAGCAGGAAGCCCTTCAGCAGCTGTGAATACGCAAGCTCTGTGTTTATATTCTTTATTGAAATCAACGCAAAGGTGCCCAAAGGTTGCCCGGCACCCGCGGACCAAACATCATCACCTAGCTTACGCGCAGTGATGGCGCAGCAATGCGTTAGCAGATCGCCAGTCCCGGCCTTGGGACACGCCTGGGTCGGTATGCCCCGAGCCATCGCTCACAGCGACGCAACAATTCCGTCCAAAACGTCACGCGCCCATTTTCTGACTGATGACTTCGACTTGTCGTACGATTGGACCGTTGTGGCCCCTCTGTCGGTCGCTACCGGTTGCTCCGTCGCCTCTTCCCATGCCGGGAAACCCAGTCTGGCCTTGAACAGTACTCTAAGCTTATTATTCTCATGTCTAGCTGGCTCACGAGGCACCGGTCCGTGAGCCTACCTTCTTCCCAGAAGAAGATCCAACAGCCTCATTACCTCGCACTTCGCGCTTCCTTGGGCCCGCGCTTTGACAAAGCAACACATTTGTAGCCGACAAGCCGGCAGCCTCCCCCTCTCATCTCTTATGAAAACAAGCCGCGGAACCCTCGCTGCCCTCCGCCAGCACCCCCCGCCCCCTTCGCACTGATCAAAGACTCCGGCGCTACAACAGAATTTGGAGGAACCACCTGCCGCCGCCTCTGCATTGTGCCTCTACTTTGCGCGGATGTTTGCTTCTTTAGTTTCGGCGCAGGCTCGTTTTTTCGCCTCGGGAGGAGCGCCGTCTCCTCATCGCTGGAGCAGCTCATCGCTCACCGCAGGGGTGGAGGTACTGAATTTGGAAAGGATAAAACACGGAAAACCCAGTGAGTGAGTTGAAGTCGAGCAAACCAGTTGATGTCCACATAAACCTCACCTCTGTTTGCTTTGCTATGGTCGCTGCTCACCTCATGGGTTGCCAGGGCAGCCAATTCATTGCTCCCGGGTATTTTTTTCTACTCCAGATTGACCATTGTGCATGTACAAAGCATGCATGCAACTGAATGTCCTTCCTCGCTGTGGTCACGTTTTAAGATGAATATGCTGTACTCCTCATGTCCGCCCGTTTCCTCCGTCTCGGCCTCTCCAGCGGACGCATTCCTATTCTTTTAACGTTTTAATTTATCTCTTTGGTCCTTCTTCATGTTTCTGGAAAACCTCCAAATATCTGAGTCGTCCCTCCCAACCAAGGGAACCAGCTGGCAAATGATTTGCTCAACCATCATATTGGTCATAACTCAATGGTAACAGTAAATAGATTAGTGAGTACCTTAAAATTCAGCAAGGTTTTGACATTCTGAGGGACTCAGGGGCTCAACAGATCTTTTATCATACTTAATGATCTTCCATCATGCGAGTGATGACCATGTATTACTCTGGCTGTACTCACTTGAGGGCAGATTGTCCAAAAAGAGCACATGGACCTACGCACAGTAGACAGAGTACGCAGTTATGCCCTCAATCTACTTACAAAGTTATTACGCGAATTGAAATCAAAATATAGTTTTTAGCTTTTCAAAGCTGCCAACGATGGTCATTAAACTGCGCCTCTGAACGGGTTTTTGGTGTAGGCTACTGTGACGACAATGACCCCATGTACAAGTGCATCACGAGCACAATGAGAAAACATTTGGACGTTGTAACGCCTGGTCAAGCCAATTTGGGATGCTTTCCCGATGCCCTTGTTAGCTGAGTGTGTGTGATGAAAGAGATAATTAATATAAAGGCTGAATGAAAAGGGAGCCAACACGAACCCCTGAGGGATCCCTACCTCATAATAGCATCTCATGCGCTCCTGATGGATATGGATAAAGGGCATCCGCACCACTGCTCCATTTGGAACACTTCTACATTTTTAAACTGATGCCGCATTAACACAACAATGTCCTGCTTTGCCTTGTTTCAAATGGTTTCCCGTGCAGGCGACGATGTTTTCAAAGCGATCTCCTTACAAAACATACCATACGGAGTGCAGTGCATCTGTCAGACCAGCAGTGGGCGCTGTGATTTAAAAGTGGACTAAAACGCAAGCGTGACTAGAGACACTCTCCTGTCTGGGCGCGATAACAAACGCGGGTACGACAACAAATGTAAATATCAACAATGGCCAGCGATCAGGTACTGCTTGGAGTGACCCGGAACTACAAGGACGGTCAATTCCAATGAAGACTGTGGGTCATACCAGTCGAAGTACTCTGTTGTACTCTGGAGTGCTATGGAGTCTGCCACTGTTGTTATGGTCCATCTACTCACGCATGGTGTGGCGGCTTCCACACCGTCCCGTTTTCAGGCGCCGCACGCAGATGCCCCTCTCCGTTAGACGGAGGGCTAAAAGGCAACTCGAGTTTTTGCGTTTTCACCTCGAAACTTTGTTGCGTGAACGTGGCCCTCACTTTCCGTCCCTGCGATGCATCTCGCCGGCATTTTCTTTCAGCCCCAATCCTGAACGGGATGCCCGGGGGGCCTTGACTTCTCTGTTCACATGTACAACACGGAGATGGGGGAAGGTGTTTTCACACTTCAGTCAGAATCAAACAATCTGACATGTACATCCGACAGACGCTGGCTTAGGAAGTTGTCCATTCGTCCAGTCCATCATTTTTGATGCGCCTCATCTTCTCTGCCTTCGTTCCCTCCATCTACCGTCCGACTTTGAATGGATATACATTCGTATGCGGACGACCAATTTGTTTTCGGGAGAGGCAACGCCCCCCCCCCCCCCCGTCCCCGTCGCCCCTGCGGTCTTTTGTCGGGGACACGTGACCAGATCGGATTTTCCCCCCATGCGGAAGGCCAAGAGCCACGTAAGTAAATGAGAGTGAAGAGGAGCAGAGAAAAAAAGTGAAGGCTAAAAGCATGCCTCCTGTTCTTTGTCTCCCTATTTTGGGCCACAGCGACATAATGAGGGCCTTGGCTTTTCAAACATCAGTTCTGGCATATTGCAGCTGCAATCGGCTTATTAATGGCCCCAACTCTAATAATCTGGGAGCCGACGTCTCGGAAAGAAGGTAAACACATAAAGCCTGAATGAAGCCAAGCACTGCCTTCCTACCCTCAGCGAGGAGGCCACTCGACAGGAACATCAAACGCTCGCTCTCCGGTGCCTGGCCCACGTTAATTGTGCATCCATTGTTCCCACATCGGTCCCTGGGAAACCAAAGAAGGGGGGAAAAAAAAAAATGGCCAGAAAAAGGAGAGGAGAGCGGAGGGGAGTAACGCGGCACCTCTCGAACTGAACAAACATGTTCTAGAGCAAAAACACGCGCGGGTTCCGGGGCGCTTTCCCCCCTCCTCCCGCCTCACGTTTGCGCAAACAAAACTCTTCACACACAAGTGGTAACCGGCTCTAGAGAGCAGGCAAAGAAAATCAATAGAGGGGTGGGGTTGGTGGTGGAGGCGGAGCAGGGGGTGACTGGTGGTCTGAGAACGGGACCGGATTCTGATCGGAAAAAACAGGGGCAGCCTTTCAATAAAACCTTTAAAACGGGCACTCGTCTGGAGAAATGGAATTAAAGCCTTCCTCCATTCAGGCAAATAGAAAACATTGAGGTCGTCTTCCGAGCGCGCGCCCCCACGCAACCCCCCGGGGCCCTCTGACCCCTGATTGGAGGCGAGGGCGTCCGGAGAAGCCATTCCGGCTTGGCTGGAGCAGCGGCAGATTTTTTTTACAACGCGACGCTCCTGTTCCCAGTTTGCAGCCACATTTTCGAAGCGTGAGTCAGGCTGAGTCAACGTGACGGCGCGGTTCGGTTTAGGAAAATAACTCCCACCCCCTCCGCCGCCACCACCAAAAACAAAACAAAAGCCCATTTGGACTCGTGCTGAAATGGCAAGGGCTTCGGTAGCACCGGGCGATAACCCCGTGGGATCTGTTTTTGGACGCGCTGACGTCATTTTCCAAACACATCGGCCATCCTGGACGCCCCCCCCGACCCCGACCCCACCCCCGGTGAATATATAACAGCCTGAGTAAAGGGCGTCGAGGGGTTCCCGACGCAGGCGCACATCAAAGGGGGGCAACAATTCACAAAAGGGCCGTTTGGTCTCGGGGCGAGTCGAGGCGCCGATGGACCGGGCCGGCGGGGGCGTTCCCGCTCGTCACCAGCTTCGCGCGGCGCGTAAGCCGACGAGCTAACAGGCCGTCGGCAGCGGGATCAAGGTGACCGCGAGTTGAAAGGGCAGAGTTCAGAGGAGCGACCGACTCTGTCCTGCCTCACACACTCCCTCGCGGTCCGTATTTACGAGGTGTAATCTTTATGTGAGCGCCAGGCAACAACAGGTTTAAGAGGGCCAGCGTAACCTTCCTGGGGCCCGGGGTGACCTGCACCCCGGCTACAGCGCTTTCCTTTGGGCCACAATTAGAACCAGGGCTCGTCTGAGTCACGGCAGCGTCATGCTACCGAGGAGCCGCTCGCAGGCCCCCTCGCTCCCACTCGCCGGGGCTGTGAAACAGCCACGTCTGGGGGAGTTTGCGTGACAAGCGAGCCGACTATTCCCCCGCGGATTAACACTTTCATACAAGGATGAAACACTGACGGAGGGAGCAGGAGGAGGGGGAGGGCTTCTTCGGAGCTCAGTGGAAGTCAGGTTTTATTTATACGGTTCCAAATCACAGCCCAGTTGTCTGATGACACTTTCCATGTGGAGTAGATCTAGACCACACTCTCGAAAATGATTTACAGAAACCCTGCCTTCCGCCGAGGAGCAATGGAGCCGAGGAAACACTGCCCTCGGGCGGCCTTCTGTCTCGACCGGTCGGGAGGGGCGGGGACAAACAATGCTAGTAACTACAGTGATGCTAACACGGCTTGGTAAATAACGTGGACGCCCGGCGAGACGCTGAAGGAGATCAAGCCACGTCCCCTGGGAACCTACGAGATGGCAATGCCCAGGGACTGGGGAGAAGATATGAGGCTACTATCATGCTTGATGAAGGGATGGGATGGGAATGAGAGAGAAGCATCATGGGGATGTCTCCGAGCAGAGGAAGCCTACGGCGGCACAACAGGGGGCTAGCCTAAGTGCGAGGTTTCAAGCTGTGTCTCAAAGACAAATCGCAATCTTGAAATTGGAAGATGGTTCCTCAGAGGAGGAGATCGAAGCACCGGGGTCTCCTCCTGTTTTGCCTCTTCTCTCCCCGGCTCTCCTGGTTTTCTGTCAGCCGTGACAGCTGCCGCCGTGCCCTGCAACGCCGCGGACATGCAGCGGGGGCCTCGCGGAGTCTGGTCCACGCAGGCCTGTCACCGCCGCTCACCATCAAACCCCAAACTACCAATTAACTCCCGAGCCCTCCCCCACCTGCCCGAGGGCGCCGTGACCTGCCCCCGCCCCCCCCCTTGGTCTTCAGCTAACCCCCCGCCGCCTCTGAACCCCGCTCCCTTAACATGCCCCACGAGATGGCCCGCGACTCTGTGACATAAAGACGCTCAGAGATATTGTTGCCCCGTCCGTCCGTCTGTCAGACCTCTGAACTTTCCCGACGGAGGATAAAGTCAATTTGTCCGTGGCTCCTTCTCCCGAGCAGAGCCCCTTGTGGATCCAACAACTCATTGTCTGAGTGGAGGAGGAGGAGGAGGAAGAAGAGGAGGAGAAGGAGGAGGAGGAGGAAGGGGGTGGATGTGCAAGCTTTGGCGCTGAGGCTGGGGAAAAAAAGAAGGCAGCGTCCAGCAAGAAATCCAAGAAATACCCCGTGAGCGTCTCCAGGAGATTTGGGTTAATGAAAGACAGCCCTTGTCTGGGAGCTTCTCGCCTCAGGAGCTCAAGCAGAACTTGATTTCCGCCTGGTTGCCACGGGCGACTGTCAGACACCTACTCATGTGACTCAGGTTGGAGGTCGACGGCTCTTATGCTCGTGAGCGTACAAGTCTAGGGGACTAACTGATCTCAGCACTGAAAGCGTACACAGCATTTTATATGAAGGTTATTTGGAGAACCTAAATTGTCCAAATTTGTGAATGACAGGGTCAGTCGTTGTATGTCTCTTTGCAGTATGTGCCGTTGTGATCGACCAATCCAAGACGATCACGACCTCTCGTTCAGTGACAGCCGGGATAGGCTCATGCGGTACAGATGATAAATGATTGACTTTCGATCGCACCAAACTGCTCCTTCGCGCCAAACTGGACCCCCACCACTGCGCCACATACCCAGAGCCCAGACAGCTTCTTGCGGCTTCGCCTGGCTCTGCGCCTGGCTTTTACTTTGAAAGTCTCCATATCCCGAAAGAGCGGGGCGCCGTCCCAGTGAAGCGTCGACGACCCTTTATCGCTCCTACCGTTGATTTCACTTCACTTCGGGAAACCCTTTCATGTCCTCCGCGTCCGTCCTCGCGATGGACTGCGCTTTTTCTGTGACATCATCTGCCTTGATTGCGAAGAGGGGGATTTTCGAGCCTGGAGCATCCTGAGAGGACCCCCCCCCCCTTTGTCCCATTGCGTCCGTAAGGACGAACATGTAACGCACACAGCTGAAGATGACACACTGCCGCAGAGATCCGCCATCTCCTTCACCTTCCGCGCGGGCCTAATTACAGGATGACCGGAATCGGACTTCCTGGCGCTGCTCGGGTGGAAACGCTGCTCTTCATATCCTGCCGTCGGCTAAAATATCATTTTTGAAGCTGATTTTTTTTTTTTCATTTCCTCATTGATTATTACTCATTAATTATTTATTCGCTACACAAAAGAAACAAACACAAATTGCGTTTCACGCGTTCGAACAGAAATACCTACTGAACCCGCGTGATGTTCAAGCTAACGCAGTCCGATCTTGATCGTTTGCGTTTTCTGCCAGACCGAGACCTCGGACTGTGCGAGGCGAGGTGACTCAGTCTTAGACGTTGCTGCTGCTAAAGACGGTAAAACCGGTCCAACATCTGCGCGATCCAGCGTTGAGACGGAGGGCGGGAAACGGGACGCCAGAAAACAATGGATGCGAACAATAAGTGTTTGATTAAACAGCTCGCGGCATCATCCGCGGTGTTTCCTGGAACCGATAGCACGGCGGCGCCGGGTCCTGACGCTCATCCAGGCTGTTTTACGGCTAATGGAAGTTGAGATTCTGCCGGCGGGGCTCCGCCTGCATTCGCCGAGGATGCTGTTTTTTCCATCCTCTGTCCGCCACCTGGTGTTTTCCTGGAAAACCCAAAAAAATTAGCGCAAGAGTCGCACATGTCCTGGCTCCACCGTGACTTTGGCTTTCTGACTCCATTCCTGGATGAGATCTCGGGGCCCTTCAACCAGCACTGTTTCAGCTTTCCCGCCAGCAGCATCAACAAAATTGGAAGGCTCCACCGATAGCTCATTGCAACCACGTCTGATGATTGCCGCAGGTGGTCCGAGAAGCACCTTTACCTCATACTTTCTGTTCTCCCGCTGACTTTGGCTAAATTACGCGTAGCTTCCTGCCCAGGAGGGTCTTGTGAGTCGGCCACATCGAGAGCCGCCCAGTTCCCCTCGAAAAAAGGCTGATTCTGGAAAGGCCGGAGTCTCTCTAATCTCCGCGGCGGCCTCCTATTCTTGACAATCTGCGGGGGTTTGAACCGCAGGAAGGTGGCGGGGGAGAGGTGACGAGGCGTTTCATCAAAGCGGGAGACGTCTGCTGACAGTACAACAATGGATCTCGGGTTTCCCTTTCCATCTGCCGACACTCGATATCACCGGCGCGAGCTTTCGCTACGTGCACCTCACAGGCTTACCCTCGGCGCGAGCGCTGAAGGGGCGCCTACTCGCGCCGGAGTCTAATCTCGGGCCACAGGAGCCCTCGGACTGCTCAAGCAGTCTCGGCCCAGGTTAAGAAAGTGAGAAAAAACAACACGGCGTGACTAAAAAGGGTAACAGGAAGTAACATACAATAGAGGAGACCTTTGATCCATGATGAGGGGGAAGACTTCCCCTCTGGGTGCAAACTATTAATGTGAAAGTGACTCTGCCCACGGCACATTTGTTACAGCAAATAATGGGCCCTAAATTTAGCACACAATGGCAGGCAGACGGGCGACACTCGCACCCAGCCATGTGCAGGAAGGGAGCGGGAGGTAATTGTATTAAAATGAGTGATTTGTAGGAGCAGGGGCTGGTCAGGAGCGTCAGCCAGGCGTCCTTTAAGGGCAGCCGAGGAGAGGGGGCGGCGGACTCTGATGATTTGGCTTTTTCTTTTTTAGCATCGCGAAGGTACTTGCCAGAAGCTTTGTAAATCTGTTGCTGCTTCACATCTGCGGTAGTGCATCTGTGTGCGTGTGCGTCGTTGTCAAATCCTGCCAAATGGACTTGGACTCCCTCCCGGAAGATGCTCCCCCTCTCATCCCGGAGGCTTCTTCAATTCCAACCAGACCGTAGGGAACACCGGAGACGCTGTAGTACATGTGCCGGGCCAGTAGGTGGCGCTGTGATTTTTTTTTTTTTTGTGATGAACTGAAACGCGCGCCTGCGTGGAGACACTTCTTGTCTCGAGTGCAAACCTCTTTGTTTGCGAGCAATCGGATATTCGTACGGACCGAGGATGAGGGGGGAGTTTCTGCTCAGAGTGACCCTGAACAACAAGGAGGGTCCCTTCCAAGGGGAATGTGGACCGGGAGTCCAGTCCAGTCCATTTGGAGTACTCGGGAGTACTCGGGAGTACTCCCGAGTACTCCCGAGTACTACGGATACCGCCATTCGATCTAATTGGCAAAAACGCCAAACTCCTGGCCGCCCATCAACAAGAGAATGACGTTTCTAGCGCTTGAAAGTGGATCAGTGCCAAAAAAGCGACAGGGACGTGCACTGAGGTGCGCCGTTGGGTCGACCGTCACGACAACAACGGCGCCCGGACGGGAAGCGCCATCACAGCGGCGTCTGCTGGCCCGGCGCGTGCACTCCAGCGTTCCCGGTGATCCCCGGCGTCCGGCGAGCGCAGAGATCGATTTCAGAAACATCGTGGCGACTGGAAACGAAGCGGGGTCGGGGCCTGAGTCCAGATGCCACGATAAGATCTGACGACGATTGACCATGACGTGGATGACAGAGCCTCCGCAGACGTCGTGTGTGTGTGTGTGTGTGTGTGTGTGTGTACACTGTTGATGGAGCCAGACGATAAGCTGTCAGACTATTAGCATTTTAGGCCACGAGGAAATTCTCTGACTTCATCATTGGCTTCCAGATGTGCGACAGATCGGTGCCTCGGTCGCCCACGGCGAGATTAGCTTTAGCACGTGCTAATAAACCCGGTTACTGTCACTCGTTTTTGCTTGAGTTTCCACATCGGGTTCCTATTTCTGCTAAAAATCAATCATTTCATACGGACACGACGCATACCGCCACGAGCCGCGATCGATTATTCTTTCGGTAAACCCGATAGTCGATCGGTGTGGAAGAAGAAGAGGTCCCGGAAGGCTCACGCATCGAAAATCTACTGCAATGAAAAAAAACAAAAAAAATTCAATCATTCACCCCAAATGTGTTTTGCTGGATCTATGATCGGAATTGAACCCCTCCTCCCCTTCCCGTCCCCCGCCGCCTCGCAAACATCCAGGCACTGTCTTTGCACGCACAATGCTTGAATCAGCTGTCAGGCGTATTTTATGTGCAATTACCCTGAATTTAGTGACGGTTATCAGGTGAATCTGAGGGGAAATATGCGAAGCGCTCCGTGAACCGCTGATGACCCGCTTCCCAAAAATAGCACGGCTTCGATTCATGAACCTTTTTTTTTTTTTTTTTTTTTGCAAGCTGCTCAAAGGCCACGGACGTAAATACGCTCCAAGCCCTGGTCGCGGACCCCTGGTCCACTTCCCGGACTTCCACCGTCCGGGGCTCGGCGAGGGGCGTGGCCTTCCACCGTCCCGCGAACGTCACGGCTGCGCTGAACAGGCGTGAGATCTCCGTCGCGGTCGACATCCAAGCACGGAGCTAAGACAAAAACGATTTTTGTCTCCGCTGTCTGTAAATCAGAAGCGTCAGATGTTCATTACACATTAACAACTGTGTTATTACATCGACACGGCTTCACTGTGCTGTGGTACTCGTTGTACTCGGACACGTACTGTATGCACTAAACATAGTAAAAGACAGGATAGATCGGATTCAAAGAGTTTTTCCCTTTGCAATGGAATTCTAGTAACATGAGTATAGTAACATAGTAGTAACATGAGTATTAGTAACAGTAATAACCGTAATGATTATTAGTAATAACATAAGTATAAAACTAGATTGAATTCTAGATAGTGGAAGCTAAGATAGATAGATAGATAGATAGATAGATAGATAGATAGATAGATAGATAGATAGATAGATAGATAGATAGATAGATAGATAGATGTTGTTAATAAACAAAAGCGAATGATACATAAATAGATAAACGCAGCTAAAATGCTTTGAATACCTGCCCAATAGTGTAAAGTATCTTATAGCCTAGTTTTACCTCAAGTATAAACAACACTGTAATAACACAAGTGTTAGTAACATAATAATAACACAAGTGTTGGTAGTAATAATAACACAAGTATGAAACAAATGTCATGTAACGGTTGGATGAGAGGCAGCATGGGAAAGACGAAAGGAGAAACGCGAACCCTGCAGATAGAAAGGTAGGGAGGGAGGAAGGAAGGAAGGTAGGAAGGAAGGTAGGTAGGTGCAGGGGCGACGGAGCGAGGGCGGTAGCCTCCCCAGATGGTTTTAGCTTTCTAATAAACATGTAAACACTCGGCGTTCTCCAGCTCATTAGGTGATTGCAGAGGCCGCTCGCTCTCCATAAATCAGGGCCCAGGTTATCACGGCCTCTGATCTTAACTGTAGCGGGCGCCCAGCTGTCTACAGCCACACCGGCTGGGAACAGCAGGGTCGGGGGAATCCAATCCCCCCGCCGCCGCCGCCGCCGCCACCGCCGTCTCTCTCATTCCGCAAATAAAAAAAAAAGAGGAGATATTCTCGTAAACTCGTCAGCACGCATGCTAACCGTCGTGGCCCGGCGTTCAGAGGGCGCCGCGCCGCGCCGCATGACCCGCCCGGCGTCGGCGTCGCGGCTCGACTCACCGGTGGATCCCAGGGGGTGTCGGCGAACGGGGATCGTGGGAAAAAAAAACCAAAAAAAACCAAAAACGTTGCTTCCCCCTGGTTGAGGCTTTGGAGAAAGACGTACAAAGTCACGGGGAGGGGGATTAAAAACGGCTGTGAGAGTTTGACTCCGAGCCCCTCGCACGACGCCGTAAAGGTTACTACACGCCAGGTTCAAGCGCAGTATCACTCTCCCGCTCCCTAATTCAAAACACACGGCGGCTGCACACCGGCGCGCTCGCTGGATGTCACGGGCGGCGTGACGGCGGGCCGGGTGCGTGGGAAGACCGGGGCGACGAAGACTCGCTCACTAAGACGCTAATGAGCGGGTTAGCTTTCCCGTGAGGACTAGAGACGGCGCGTTTACGTAGTTTCCAATGATTTATGATTCGCCGAGGTGAAAAGATGGACGTGTAGAGTGCTAGCATTTGGTCATAATGGCTGCCGCCGGGTCTGTGTGGGAGGGGAGTCCGATGTGAGCGACCGGGGCCGGACGCTTCGACCTCATCGGAGCTTCGGATCTGTTAAAGAGGATTAGCCCCCCCCCCCCCCCCCCCCCCCCCCACGGCCCCGGGGTTTCCGGGCAGCGGGGCGGGCCCGACCTTTCCCCCGCCCCGGCCCCC
>CAAKHD010003782.1:0-13977 GCA_901007705.1 Fistularia tabacaria
CGGGTCCAAAAAGCAGAGTTGGGCCTTTGTTTACAGTGGAATATCTATTTCAAAGCTCCGCTTCCGCTTCTGTATGATATTTCAAAAATTTCCAACTTTCAGAAAAGCAACTTTTACTGCGTCCGAACTTTAACGACCGTTCTCGTAAATCCCGAGCGGTGGGCTCAGCTGCCACGGAGATCACGTTCTTTTCACCCGCGGACGGTTACCCTTGCGGATTTTCCGACAAAACCTCCCAGGAGCCGCAAACACACGAGGCAAGGACAGATGCAAATGATCTCCGCCGTGTGTTTGTGTCCTGTACAGCGGGCTGCGTGTCCTGTGTCAGAGTTTCCCCGCAATTATATCGAGCAGGATGGGTCGTCCTGCCTGGAGAGGCTGCCAGCTAACTAAATGTTTCAATTGTTTTGTTTCCTATTTTAGTGTCCAATGGTGATATTTCCATTCTGCTGACAAATGTGATGGTAGGGAAACACTGGTGTCAGTGTGTGTGTGTGTGTGTGTGTGTGTGTGTGTGTGTGTGTGTGTGTGTGTGTGTGTGTGTGTGTGTGTGTGTGTGTGTGTGTGTGTTAGAGAAAGAATCAAATACCTCATATGTTTTTCTGTGCACGTACGATTTTATAACCATGTTGCTACCCATGACTCACAGGAGGAAATCCCTGTTTCCCCCCCTTGGAGACACACACACACACACACACACACACACACACACACACACACACACACACACACACACACACGCACTCTGTCACCTGCTCACAGGCGCAACCTCGACAAAAATAAAAAACACCAACATAATGTCAGCCTCACTTTGTCGCCCGCCCCTCCGGCCCCGACAGCGCTAATAACCGAGATAGCATGTGACCAACTGTCACCCCTGGCTGCCGCCGATCAGTCATAAGAGATTACTTCACGGCCTCGGCGAGGCAGACATCAGCCCGTAATCTGAAACCCAGTCAATCTCACCTAGCTTTCGCTTGGCCCCGGCCCGTCCTCGAGATGTTGTCGCTGATAAATCACAGTCACTCCATTTGGGAAATAGGCCCCTGCTGTCCCTTTTCGACGCCTCTCCGCCTCGCCGTGCTTTGCATTTTAGTCTTTAGGTGTCATTTCCTCTTGAGTTGAGTGTATAAAAGTCAGACGCGTCAAAGAAATGGGAAAGCGGTGAAAGACTGGCGGTCCTGTAGATTAAAGAAAGTTCCCCCCTGGAAAGTTAAAAAGCGGATCGGTTGAAACCCGCGAGGAGTGAAAAAATTAGTTCTGTAAGGGGAGAACCCGGCGCAAACCCAAGCAGACACATGGAGACTCCACACAGAAAGACCTCCCGTCGGAATCCAACCGGGGACCTTCTCGCTTCGTTGTTGAGGCACTAACCTGCTCCTCGGAGTGAATTGATTATATTAAAATGAAACGTAACACTCCCCGGCACTCGTCAGGCAAAGGTGAGCAGTCCGTTTGCATGAGGCAGTCTCAGACGCATGGAAAAAAGCTGATCAGTCATCGGTCTGTTTTTGGGACGAGATCAAAGTTCTAAAGGTTCTGTGAAAAGTCATTGGAAAGCTGCAGCATTTTTTTGCAAATGTCAAGAAGAAAATGTCCGTGATGTGTTTAAATGCCCTGACAGCACTGATCACATCAGAGAGGGTCATGCCTCTGCCCAGCGCTTCCCGGTGCAAATAGATCAGCTTCCCAGTGACGTCAGCTCGGGGAAGAAGAAGAAGAAGAAGAAGAAGTATCAAAGTGTCCTTAAGGGATGTGCCGTCTTCCCCTCTGGATTCAATTATATTTAAGATTTCAGCAAAAAAGAAAAAATCACAAACCCACTGCTGAATCAGTGGATTTCTCCGCGTAGTAATTGGTATCGGTTGAAAACCCCGTGATTGGCCTGCTTTGTTTGGCAGGGGATGATGCTTTTAATTCCCATGTGCAAGGCACTAACCAGGCCATTGGGAGTAGCTTGGCGTTCACTGTCTTGCCCAAGGCGTCCTCGACATGCAAACAGGAGAAGCTGGGATTTTAACAGTCAACCTTCTGACCGGACGGACATCCCGCTCCTCTGAGTGATCCGCCCCATTCGCACTTCAGGAATTTCGAAACTTGAGTTACTTTTGTTATCATGAAGCGTTCCCACAAATAGACAAGGAGTTGTTTTTTTAATGGATCAGGCCGAAGCGGGCCTCCTCCATCTCCATGCCGACCACCGCTTGTGAGGGGATGTTTTTCCGCTCAATCAGTAAATAATGTAAAACTTCCTGTTTACAAACACAGAAGTAGGTTGCTGTTTTTAGTTGGTGGTCTGTAGTGCTGCAATGATACATTTCCTTTTTTCTTCAACTTTCCTTCTTTGGGTCCAGTACCTCCCGTCTCCCCTCCAACCATGATTGATAGCTTAATTTGAATGAGAGATCCTGAAGGAAATCCTTGCCGAACAGAAACACCCTAATGAAAATATCGCTTTCACATCTGGCTGGTTGCACTGGACAGCTGCCGGGGTCTGCAGCAGTCAGAACCACAACAAATAACACGGCTTCTACATCTTCAACAAAAGCCTTTGTCGCTACGGTGAAAAAAAGAGGAATAAAAAGAAGCTTTGGTTTTCTCGCCGTATCTCTGCGGGCGGTGAAGGACGAGCGTCTGACCTGGCTGAGGGTTGTGAGTACGACTGGAACCCCCCCTGACTATTGTACGTTATTGTTCTTGGCTGTGCCGGTGAGAAGACCCACAAATTTGAACCGCTGGAGGATTATCGTGCTGCGCGGCTGCCAGATGGCGTCTGGAATTACCTGTTGAAAATTACAGATAACCATCCTGCTCCGAGTCGGCCGAGAGCCGCGGACATAATGGCAGTGATGTAACGGCGGAGCGAAAGAAAGGGCTCGATAGTGGTAGGAGTTAGCCGCCGCGCTAGCAGCGAGGGAGGGGCGCACACGGTCAGCCGGCTTCGGTTTCACTGCCTTCATAGAACAATGACTTCCACTTGGAGCCGTTTGGCGGTTTGGCTGCCGCCGACACTTTTGAGAACAATGCTTGTTTTCATAAACAAATCAATTACAGTCACATAAACACAAGAGATACGCTTTCAAAAAATTGCTGCCTTTTGCAGCTTGCGATTCATAAAAAAAAATTGAAGGCCTGTTTGAGGATTTCCAGGGGTTATTTGTGATGAAAGCTTTGCCCCGTGTTCACATCCAGACTGTGCGGTGACAGGCGCCAAGAAAGAGGAAGAGCCCCATTCCGGTGGGCAGGGGGGGGGGACAATCCACCATTCTTTCATTGAGGTTGAATGGTGTGAAGGACACTGCAAATGAATCAGAAAACTTCCGATGCGTTCGTTGGACCACTGAGGGTATGAGGAGCTGACGATGTTATTTTTATTAGCAACTGAAAAGGGAAAAAAAACAAACAGTTTTTACAGACGTTTTTTTATCGAAAACACGGCATACAATTAGTCCCGAAAGATAAACAAACGTATGGCAATCGCAGCTGGGATCTGGGTCAGCTACACTAGCATGCTAATTCATTATAAAAAAGCAACTAAGGCTAAATGACTGCATTGTAACAGGAGGTAAATGTTTGTACTTGTGTGTTTTAACTAATTTACTATGGAAACATTCAAACAAACAGCTGAAATTAGCTTATTTGATATATCAAACTGATACAGCTCCATGCTAACACACTGTTGAAGGGTCTTAGTTAACTGCATTTCAACACTAACACACAGTTTACGCCTCCGTAACTGGTACAAAAGGCTGTTGTGTTCAGGTCCTACAAAGGTAGGAAAGTACGGGAGTGTAGGGACGGGACATTCCACCATTTCACACCATTTCATTGAGGTTGAATGATGTGAAACTCACTGCAAATTAATCAGAAAACTTCTGCGCGATCGTTGTAACACTGACGGTGAAAAGAGCCCATTATGTTATTTATAAAAGCTACTGAAAGGAAAAAGAAATGTATTTACAGAGAGACATTTTGGCATATAATGTAAGTGTGGAAACTGGGACAATGCCTGTATTTAGTCATAAATACAACCCCAATTTCATTGAAAGCATGACGTACAATAAGCCACATCTCCGAAAGATAAACATGTAGCAATAGCAGCTGGGGTCTGAGTAAGTGACACCAACATGCAAATGCATTTTTTAAAAGCAACCAAGGCGACATGACTGACATAGCATAGCAGCAGCAATGACTTATCTAAATGCATTTGAACATTAAAACACGGAGAACTAATTGTCAAGAGCTAAAAAGGTTGAACATTAAAACATGGCTAACTTATCCTCAAGTGCTAAAAAGGATGCATTCAGATCCTACAAAGGTAGAAAAGAACATCCTCCATTTTGTTTTCCCAGAGTATTTTTGATCATAAAACAGTAAGATACGATGTAAAGCCACTTTTATAACGCAACATTTAGTATTTCAGCCCCAACTGCACTTTCAAGAGCCGCCACCCCCCAACCACACACACTCACACTCTCTCTCTCACACACACACACACACACACACACACACACACACAGTGGGTAGGCATGGTTTCCGGAGTATGACGCAAAGCGCTTGACTGCTGGACGTAGCTGTGTCGCGTTGAAAAGCGAACTCCAGCATCCCCTCCTCGGCTGCTGCCATCTATCAGCTCGGGGCGCTGGCTCGCCTCTTTCTCCCCCCCCGCCTTCCTCTCCGCAGCTGCTTGCATGTAACTTCCAAAATCCACGTGATCCGAGGGCAGCAGGAAGGACGGGGCTTCAGTCATCAGAGGGAGGACAAGGGGAGTCTTTCAGCGTGCCACGGGCCCTGGTAGAGCATGTGTTTATATTTACTGTATGTTAGCAGGGCTTGGGCACACGCCACCCTGCTGTTTCACTCTGGGCACCAGAGTTACTCCACCCTGCCCCAATTAAGAAGCACAAGGAGCTGTTTGATTCCCTTTATAAAACCAACATGGCAAATAACTATATTGTACATTGTTTGATCCCCCCCCTCACCCCCAAACCTACCCCGCCGCCTGCCATGACTTTGTGCAGCACACCGGCACTGTGTCATTGACTGCGCTGTGTTATGTCTATCTGCGGAAAGTAATGATTTGTATAGACCGTCGCTAACGAAATGTGATTTGTAAGACTTCTACAAGCCTGGGCCGCTGCCAAGGTGAACGGGGCTTGGGCGTTGTGAGAGTTGGAGAAGGGCACCGGGTTTATATTCGGGTGGTGGGGGGGAAGTTGTTTAACTTAGATAATATTGGAAATGGTCCAGCACAGTGGGCCAGAAAGTTAGAAACCATATTGTGCTCACTGAGATTCGGTTGGATGGGAGCTGGGAGAGTAGCTGCTGCTGAAATTTTTCATTGGATCTCTACAGGCGTTGCGCAGATGTTGCCCTATAACTCTGGAACATTCTGCGGTTATCAATTACATTCTGTGGTTATCAATTATCCAGTGTACTATTTTCAAACAAAAGCATCCCACACATTTAACTCGCCCTTTTCTTTCTTCTTCTTCTTCAACTTTAAAGAAGTTTCCTGGCAATAGGTAACTGGGCACAGAGAATGGAGTTCTCAATTTGATTTTTCTATCTCTGTAGTCATCTGATGTGTGTGTGTGTGTGTGTGTGTGTGTGTCTGTTCGAGTGTGCGATTGTGTGTGTGTGTGTGTTTGTACGCGCGCCAGAGAGAGAAAAGCAGACAGGGATGAACACAAAGATATGTAGACGGAGATCTGAAAAACATGTTTACCTCCCGTGGATCGACATCGTCCAAGAAAGCTTCCCCTCTGGAAACAGAACTGACGTGAAGGGCCACGGGGAGACGAGCCGACGGAAAAAGAGCAGGAGATTGACATTTGAGAGCACGGGCTACTCTTTGGCAGTAATGGAGTACTTCTCTGCCTTTAGTAGAAGTACTATTGACAGGATGTCATGCTTTTATCAATATCTACTATGATTTACTACACGGTAATCGCGAAAAAATCAATATGTGAAAACAGAAAAATAGTCAAACGGCATGTTTGTCTATGTCTATTTTAGTCCTTCTGCCTCACAGCAGGAAGGTCCCTGGTACTAGAGGCCTTTCTGTGTGGAGTTTGCATGTTCTTCCCGTGGGTTTCCTCTGGGTTTTCCTCTTTTCTCAGTCCAAAAGAATGCGGGAAGATTATTGGAGACCCTTAAGTTGCCCAGAATTGTGAATGAATGAGTGAACGGTTGTATGTCTGAATGATGTGTTGATTCGAAGGTGAGTGGTTGTTTGTCTCCATATGTGGCCCTGTGATCGACTTGCGTCTGGTCCAGGGTGAACCCCACCTTTCGCCCAATGACAGCTGGGATAGGCGAAGCAGCCTCGCAATCGTGACTGCAGGATAAGCTGCATCGATAATGAATGAATGAATGAATGAATGAATGAATGAATGAATGTTCGGTTTTACACACACTAGTATTGTACACAATATTGCTCTACACAATAAGTTGTCTTCTGCTCTTGTGCTGCAATTGGACACTAGTTCCTTGCAACACAAGTAATGAAGTTGTTTTCATGGTAACTGAGCTTCTGTCCTTCTGTTGGTAAACTCTCTCCACTTACAAAGCACTTTAAGCTGAATAGCATTCGCCCACTCACGCACCGATGGCGCCAAAGCTGCCATGCAGGGCGCTAGCCAAACAATCGGGAGGAACTTGGGGCTCAGTCCGACACCACTGGGTTCGAGACAAACGTGAGGTGATCACATATATTATCGGCTTGATGAAGTGCTACTGACAGCGCGGGTCAGGAGTTGGGATACAACGGTCAAAGCTGGTAAAAGTCCCAGGTCAGAGTTGAAAGACCTTTTACCGCCAACTTGACAAACGTGAAACAAAAATACCCATCATTTACGGTTTGGGATTTTACGTAGACGCTTCCTCTCAGCGAGGTTTCCCTCTTCAGCGAATCTATGCAACTTCCTGTACCGCAAGCTGTTTTCCTTTTCGTCCCCATTGTTTACGTGGAGATTTCCTTGGCTCGCAGATTGAATTATCTGCACCACGGGCGTTTGCACGTGTAACGTCTGCATGGCACCTCGCTTGGCTGCTTTTGTTTCACTTCTCCGCTGTTTTCACCTCTTTGACTGGAGTTTTTTTTTTTCTTTCTTTAGAATTTAACTGCCACTTTAGATTAATCCGTGTGGAATGGTTTGTCGTGGCCAATGAATCCACACTGATCTCGCCGAAAACGCGCGGCGCGACCGCAGCCCCTGAACATTACATCTTGGCCTGCCGCGCTTTACCATCAACATCGCGGCACCGTCGAAACGATGCCAAAGGAAAGGCAATTAGGATCATAAGCCGTGGTGGGAGAACAAATTCCCTGATTCGTCAATGTCACGAGATGGGCAATTTTCAGAGGGGGGGGTCCGATCAGAAGAATCCAATTGGGGCTATCAACACAACCACAGGGCTGTAAACTATCACTTAAGAATTCGACGTTTGCTAGAAATGTTTGATAAGAGCGTACCGTCAACAACCACCGAAATGGATTGGTTTGATTTTTCCAAACACCCTTCAAGGTCTGTGTTTCACACACACTAAACTGTGCACATCAGCAGTACTCAACACGAAACTTTATACTTGCAGCGTAATCTAATTCAAACTCAGCAGTTGCTGAACACGTCCAGAACGAACTCAAAAGTATGAAACATTTTGAGGTTTTTTTTGTTCTTACCCCTCTATCAGTATTTATTTATTCTTCCTATCTCTGCTATCACTTCTTTTTTAATATTTCTGTCACCCCAGCCTCTCTTCAACCGTTTTTCAAACGTTGATTTAAATAAAGTATCTTCCTTTTTCTGCGGGAGTGGAGCTGACAGACATCCAGGCTGGGGTCAAGACGCTGCTTGCCTTTTTAGACTTGATTTCAACCGGGTAAAAATAGGCAGAAATTTGAAAAGTGACAGGGGACATTCATTCATTCATTCATTCATTCATTCATTCATTCATTCATTCATTCATTCATACATTCATTCATACATTACCTAAACCGCTTATCCTGCACTCAGGGTTGCAGGGTGTGCTGGACTCTATCCCAACTGTCATTGGGCGAGAGGTGGGGTTCCCCCTGGTTTGATCGCAGGGGCGCATATAGACACATGCAACCCTTCACTTATTTATTCACACGTCTGGACAATTTCAGGTCTCCAATGAACCTTCTGGAGAGTCCACACAGAAAGGCTACTGTTGGAATTGAACCAGGGACCTTCTTGTTACCAGGACTCATTGGACCACTTCCCTAAATATTACGCCGACATCGCCGTTTGTTTTCCCGGGTTTTGTTTTTTTCCTCTTCTTTTTCTCAATTCCATGAAAATGAATTAAAAATTGGCCGGCGCCTCAATGGCAGAGCAACTCATTTGAGGGGGTGGGTGGGCAGGGGACCAACCCCAGCAATGGTTACCGTTGCTAAAACACAAGCGAGCCGGGATCGGGATGCAGTTTTGGGTCCGTCGTCGTCGGGTGAAACAACCGTAAGGCTTTCAACAACGTAGCGCAACTTGAACCCGAGCGATGTTTCCTCTAATCCTGGTTTGGGGCCTAAAACCTAACCAGAGCTTAACCGCATTAACACTTCATAAAGCGGTACTTTTCCGTCGGTTAATTTCATTTTAAGTAAATGGTGTAGGCAAAGTCATCGCGATGGCTGTAAAACGTAACGATACAATAAAATGTCTGCGCGTCACATCGCTCGCAGCGGCGATTTTTAATTTTTTTTTCACGTGGCCGTCCACGGCAAGCGGCTCCTAATTGGCTTTCCGTTGGCGCCCTGTCCGTGGCGCTGGTTCGTATTTTCACACGCAGGGCCACCGCGAATTCCGCCGTTAAGCAGTTGTGGTCATTTGTCATATTTTTTTCTGAGATTGTGTTGAGAGACCCCTCCCCCATCCCCCCAAACCCCTTTCCCTCCTCTCAACTCCTATATTTTTTTTTCTAATAGACAAAAAAACCCCACAAAATGTAATGTAGACAAATATTCTATATCCCGCAGGATTTGTTGGTTCTGACGTCTTCCACTCTATTACCTCCCCTCAAATTGCCACATCTTTGAATTGTTATTTCTTGGTTTCAGTTGCCAGAAGCAACATTAGGTTCTGTTTTCAGCAGAGAGAAGCCACTGCTTACCGTCGCCGAATCTCCGGCTTCTTCCAGTTCCTTTCTATTTTTGCCAGCTGTTTCCTACACTTCCACACACTGGTTCTCACATAACCAAACAAGATAACGCCAACGCGGGGCCAGACACATATAATATTACCGGCTTATCCCATCAGATCAATAGAAGTCTTGAGAGAATGTAATTAAATATATAATGGTCAATGGTCTCTAGTATTTCATCACCTTAGATGCAGCCGCCCCATTAGCGCGGTGAGATTGCATAAGGCGTGAATTACCAAACACAATTATTCATTCATTCACTCATTCATGTTCCGCCTCTTATCTGGGAGGCAGATCGAGATAATCTGAGTGACTGGGCTCCTCCTGAGGCTTTCCGAGCTATTCCAGATGCTCATTATCCGAGCCTTTTATCCAAGGTTGTTTTTTTTCCATTTCTTCTCTGATATATGGTGATAATCAACTCACTATTCCTTGAATTTCCTTTCTTTTTTTCAGGATATCTCAGAATTGTGAGATAATGATCTCATGAAAAAACTGAGACGATTCTGTGTTTTTTAAGAAGAATTGCCACATTGTGACCTTGTTAATTCAGAAATAAAACAGCCGGCTTGTTTTCGGGCAGAGACTTGCTTGTAGTGCTCAGATGATCATCTTGAAATTTTCCGAATGAACGCATCGCATTGTATGAAACACACACTGGCTGGTGTGATGAAATGGATTGAAGCCCCTTCCTCATTGGATGCTCCGCTGTCCCCCCCCCCCTCCCGACTCTTGCGTTGCCATTGGTTCGACAGCTCGTCCGAACCGTTCCCGAGCGCCACTCTCTCTTACGAGTTTGACGAGACAGAGATCTGGCGAGGAGAAAACTGGTGCGGTTTCTGGTGCTCGTGTGTTTTTTCCCTTCGGGGGCAAAGGCATCCTCTGGAAGAGATACTCACCGGCTGAGATAATCCTTCCTGGAGAGCTGCAGCTAAAACTCCAATCCGCAATTGACAGACGTGGAAGGAAAGTAAAGGGAAAGTGAGAGAGGGAGCTTCCAGTGTCTCCTCAGATATAATAGGAGCTGTCAGTACCGAGCTTCTCCGCCTCCATCAGCAGCCCATCCATCTGCACCGTGCTGTCTGCTCGACTCAAACCCTCCACTTATCAAACAGCAGACGGCCCGTTGAGCCGCGCTGCAAATATCTCACCTAATTATCTTCAAAAAAAAATGTGGCCGCAGCTGACAATTCGTTTCCATGGGAGAACATTTTCATGTCTCCCAGACCGTTAATGAGTAACAAAGGGGTTCCTTATCTTTTTGTTTCAGTCTGTCTATCTACCTATCGCTCTATCTGTCCGTCTGTCTGTCTGTCTGTCTTCTTTCCATCTCTGTCGTCCATCCATCCAGCCATCCATCTGTCTAAACCTCCATTCATCCATTCATCTGTCTGTATTTCTGCCTGTCTGTCAGTCTCCCTGTCTATCCATCCATCCATCCATCCATCCATCCAAAAAGAATTAAAAATAGGTCATGCAGATGTTTTAGAAGAAGACACTGCTTAGCCCTGTTATTTTCTTTCTTTTTAAAAAATCCTCCTTTTCCATGAACACCAGTGGTTTGAGAGGCATCATTTCCAGTGTTTTTTCTTCTTCTTTTTTTTTTTTGCCCCCCATAGTCTGTCAATCCCGCGTAAAGGAATAGCATTTAACTCACTTTCGCTGGGGATCAGGACCGATTCGGCTGAGTGTCGGGACACGTCCTCGTGATATACCAATTTGTTCTTTATCGTGGCGCTTTTAGAAGAAAAAGAAGAAGAAAAGAAAGCATACAGGCCAGCAGAAACCATCATTACACCAGAGCAGCAGAAAAATTCCTATGAAAACACACCAAATAAGAATGTGGAGGCGAGTTGTCAGTTTCCAGTCATCGTGCATTAATGAGCCCAGCAGCTGCTGCAGTGCGTCGGGATTCCACACGGCCGTGGAGTCAAGGTTTCTCGCATCCACAGATGATGTCGCTCATCCCTGTGGTATGACTTTTGCAGGATTGCATCAGATTTCTCTCCCTGTCTGTCTGTCTGCCTGTGTGTGTGTGTGTGTCTGTCTGTACGCGCGCGTGTGTGTTTGTGTGTGAGTGTGCATATGTGAGTTTGTCGTCTCAGGTTAGCTAGACCGAGGATATGAGCTCATGAGCCGCGGGTCAGACAGTCTGGTATGACGTCTGCGATACCCTTGGCTCTCTGCGGCTGTGTTTTATAACCGTGATGTAACAGATAATAATAACAGCGCTCAGTCAACTGCTTCTTTTCAAAAAGCAGTGCGAAAAAAAAAAAAGGTCGATCCCCAACGATTTGTGACACAGAAATTCTCTTTGTCTCCTCTTGTTAGACGGCCATCACCTATGGGAGGCCGAGGCCAAGGTGGACAGAGACGCCTCCAAGCCTGTAAGTAACACCATAACCACCGCGTCTCATTGTAGGAGCACCAGAGCAACTGGCCTAGATCTTTTGAGGCTAGCACAACTGAGCTAACAACTTTAAAACTCTTGTTGTTTTGTTTTGCTAATCACATTTCCTCAGCAAAATTCAAAACTTCTTTAAACAGAAAGAAAGGGGGAAAAATGCCATAAAACTGTCATGGGTCCAATGAATCAGCAAGGATGTAAGCCAAGAGAACGAAAGGCATAAATAGGGAATCAACAAATAAATCAGTAACCGGCAGGCAAACAATATTTCCAATTATCGAAACAGATCAGTGAGGCTGCGAAATGTTTGGGAAGAGCCTTTGACAGGCGCTTCAGTAAAAGTGATGAGGAACCCCAGGCGTCCCTGGACCCCATTTTGAGAGGCCCTGGCATAGACACTTCTTAAAGGATCGAGAAGAATGAGACCGGGGGTCTGCCGGCGATTCCAGCGCACATCTGCAGCTGTCAGGAGTCCAAAATACAACGTTACTGAAGGCTTTTTCTGCTTCGGGGGGAAGTTCTCATAATAAAGAACATGACACACATCAGTCATCCGAGTGTCTCGGCACAGTTTTCCCGCAGACATCTCTCCCACCATTTCAAAAACAAATGTTTCATGTCGTTTCTCCGCTCCAGACTCCCTTAACAAATCAGTTCTAAACAGACACAGAAGTACAAACTGGGCCTCCAGCCTCGTGGAGCCGGTCCAGATCCCGTAGCAGCAGATGGACCCTGCTGCCACTGAAGCTCCTCCGTCTGCTTGCACGATGCTGTAGACCTCCTCACTCCGTGTTCACGTTGATCTAAAACGGCTCAGACGCATTTGCAAATAGGCATTATTCGAATCACGTGCCGCTTTCTTGTTCGCAAAAATATCAAAATGCATTAAGGAGGCAGATCACTAGAGGAGCGCTGACATGGCGCGTGCACAGTCATGCGTCGACCGATGACATGTGTTTGTCAGATGGCTGCTCGTGATCCAGCGAAGAGAGATCGCAATATGCTGATCTTCTCGTCTTTATCAAGTGAGCTTAGAGCGGACTGAACATTTACAAAAACAAACATTTAAAACGAAGTCTGTGTGTATCACATGCAGCATGAAGCTTAGCTTAGCATAAAAACAGCTAGCGGCACTATTTTTTGACCCAAGTCATGAGTTGCAGCGGGTTGCGTAACAAGTGGACTATCAGTAGATTTTATTTTAGGTATAAGATTACTCCTGAATGTAAAGATTTATAAAAGGATACTAAAAGAAACAATTTTAGCACATGAGGTTGTACAAAGCAAACGTTTTACACATGAAGAGAAGAAATTTAAGGTTTTAATCGGCCATGGTTCAGTTGGTTTCGTGGGACATCCCTCTGATCAGCACTTGGATTTCCTGGCTCCTTCTGTTTCCATGTCAAACTGTCCTCAAGAAAGGCCCTGAAACTGCCGATGGCTCAGTTTAACGCCATGCATGGCCTGCTCTGCCACCATCAGTGTATGTGTGAGTGTGCATGTGAATTGGTGAATGCTATTTAGTGTAAAGCACTTTCCAAACGCCAGAGGTGAAAACACTTAATTTATATTAATATTATTATATAATAAGTTGACATAATTAACCATCAAACAACGATAAAAAAATGAGAAAAGTTACCGAGGCAGTGGTTAGTAAATTATATATTTCATAATATTTTATATTGATTAATACAAGGATTACAGATAATAATGTTATGCTACGCTATGCTTCCCATATATAAAGTGAAGCATCAAAAGTTTTGTGCCCATTAATGTCTGTTGTTACATTTCTGATTCATATCAGTCATTACTTCCAATAAAACAAACAAATCTAAGTGAATTTTTTCTTCTACTATTGACTTTCCCTTCACTGGGTCTTTGCTTCGCCTCCGCTGCTGCCTTTCAGCACTATATGGACAATAGAACGTCATTTGCAGTCGAACAAGAGTTAAACACAGAAGCGCGGCACCCAAAATAATCTTGCGGAATCGTTGATTTAATCCAAACGATGCACGGAAAAACGTGCCAGTTAATATAAACAGCGGGTGTATATGAAACGGTTTGCACAAATTGAGACCACAGACACAAGCAAAGATATAAATTTAAAATAGCTGTCGTGCATTTAAAGCACGCGGAGAGGGTTCCAGCAGTTCAATGTGAGGTTCTGCTTGGCAGGGTGTCCCATCTTGGCTCGGGACAGAAACAGAAAGAGGTGGAGTGGGAGTCTGGGAGATGGATGAGGGCTTTGGAGGGTCTCTGTACTCGAGGTGCCGCACCTGCTCGCGGCGTCCTCACATTGCATATGTACAAAAACCGCCGAGACACATCTGCGCGCTTGAATAGACAAAGGCCCGTTCAGCCCGGTCTGCTGGACTGATCCCATAGATCGGAAGAGCACACGTCTG
>CAAKHD010003782.1:27801-45335 GCA_901007705.1 Fistularia tabacaria
GGTTTTTAACTCGGGTTTTTTTTTTGTTTTTTGCGGTGTCTTGTTTTTTTTTCTCTTTGCTTTGTTTTTTTTTTTCCTCTTTTTTTTTGTTTTTTTTTTTTTTTTTTTTTTTTATTGTTTTTTTTTTTTTTTTTTTTTTTATGGGCAGCAAATTTACGGTGTTACTTCACCCTCCCCGCTCTCACCGGTGCCTTTTCCACACGCAGCTGGTTCAGAGAGAGAAGAAAAAACAAGCTGCACTGAACTCTGTCGTCTCGAGCCCTAAACCGAAGACAGACCTAGTCAGTGTCTCTGAGGAAGAGCAGGATATCTCCCTCCGGGGATTCTGTGGAAACGGGAATATTGAATTAATAATTTTGCAGTCGACAGAAATGCTGGAAGTTTACACCGGATATGTTAATAAGCAAGTGTGTTTCACGGCGACCAATCAATGTGATAATGCCAAACAGAGTGTGACGGTTGTCACTTCAAATAAGAAAGGAAATGGAAGAAGAGCCAGATGGAGACGGGATATTCGATGCTAATCATTGTCAGGGAAAAAAACTCCGGGATTGGGGAAAAACAGCATTTCATCAAAATGCAGTGAAAGTACAAGAGAAATGAACAACAGAAAAATGGACCATTATTATTAAACTGCATTTCAGTTCTACCACTATAAGTTAAGCCACCTCTTATCAGGGTTGCTGCAAAATGTAAACAGTCACTGGTAACTTCCATTCACTGAATTCTTTCGACCATTTTCTGATCATTTGTGGCCTCAGACAATGTATTTCTCATTGTCTTAATTCCAAATTCATTGGTAAATATAATTTTAAATCCCTTATCTGTCTGACAGACCATCAATGCAAGGCATCCAATGCCAGAACTGTCACCGTTTTTTTCATTTAACATATATAATTTAAGCATTCAGAAAACGTGATAGATGGTTCATGGATTGAACCAGAGGTCATGTGTATAACAATAGAGTTTGATAATACTGGGTTTAAGACTAATGCCAATGTGCATAATGTATATTATGTGTATATAAAACGCCTCTTTTCTCTCTCTCTCTCTCTTTTTGCTTTAGTCAATGAGATCATCAGGAACGACCTGTCGAGCATCTCCGTCCACAGCCACGCGTAGTCCCCCCCGACCCCACAAAAATAAAACTGACACAGGAAACCCGGGGGGAAAGAAAACACACAAGAGAAAAAGGGAAACCCCAAACCAGACTGACACTAAACGCCCCACGCTCGGACTACAGTGTGCAGGAAGCGTCAACGGGAAATGCAAGGAGAACAAAATGTAAATGTATTATCCAGATGACCAGGGTCCAACACGTGCCTTGTTTTTTTCATATGTAATGCCTTCACGCAGAATTTATCCAAGGAATAAATCAATTACAAGACTGTCTTTTTTTTCTCTTTGAGATATGTAAACTAAGCGCCTAGCAACCAAACCTGCCGCCCGCAACACTTTGAAAATGTATAATTTTAGCGGACCAAATATTTTGATTGTATCTACCTGTCTTTTTTTGACGCGGTTTGTAAATGAGTCAGTGCCTCTGAGTTATATAATTTATATAAACAGTATCTATAGTGCTTTTTGTTTTTTGCATATTTGGCTTTACAGAGACACCGTGGGAAAAAAAAAGTGCCTTTTGGACATAAAAAGCAAAAAGATGTGGCCTCACAACTCCAACCTCAGATATGTTATTTTTTAAAACATCAAGTATTTTTCAAGTGGGTTTATGTAGCTTTTATTTTCTTAGGGGGCGCTGCAGGTGATTTTACAGGATGTCTGTATACATGCGAAATTAAGCATAACGGTTGCACAAAACAATGTGTAAAAGTTGGCGGACTCACAAGATTGCAAACTTCTGCTTTAGTAATGTCTAGTTTTAGAGTGACGTCATGGACATTTATTAGTATTATTTTAATTTTGGATTTTTTTTATTTTTTGGATAGACTGTTCAAACAGAAAGCGTTTTCTATCATCGAGACCGACACAAAGCACTTAACCACTGCAGCTGTGGCATCATGTCGATGTTTGGAGGCAGCACAGCTGTGGCTCTGGAGCAGGTGGAAGCTGATACGGCCCTTTTATCCTCATGCACTCTTTGAATACAATGTTTTTGTGTATTTTATTTTTTTTCATATAATATAAACTGCATACCGCTTAATAACGTGGAGTCAGCAGGAATATTGTCAGGAAAAAAAAAAGGAATCATCTCAGTTTTAGCGAAGCTTGACTCTTATTACTGCCTGGAAGGAATGCAATATGCATTTAACATTAATCTCTTGAAGAATGTAAACTTTAAGCATTATAATAGAAAAGCGCCAAAGAATAATTTACAATAAACAGCAATACAAGTGCAAATGATTTGTTTGTTATTGTATTATTCGTATTTATTCTCTTTGCATGCTTTATCATCCAGCTTCTTGTACATGGTTGCCTACATACTGCGGTTTATGTACTCATTTGTTTGCGCTTTTAGAGGGAAATTTAATAGGCTCACTTACACATACAGACACACACATGCACACACACATGTATTTATGAGTCTTAATCCATGTAACTGAAGGGCATGAAGGAAGCCAATTGTTTACTGCCTAGAACTCATTATTGGACTTTGTGTTCTATTTGTGTATTTGTCAATAAATAAGCCTCCATTTCCCTCCGCTATATGATCTCTGTCTCAATGGGAACCAGAGGAGAGAAAGAATTGCTATGTATGCATGCACGGGGGCAGGACCCAAAGGAAAATTAAGCTTAGAAAAAGTCAAAAAAGAACCTAAACAAGTGCAAGTTATTAAGCTGTCATAATTCAATTCGATAATAGATAGATGGCTAGATTGATAGATAGGTAGGTTAGAAGGAAGGAAGGTAGATAGGTTGGAAGATAGATAAGTAACTGGAGATAGGTAGGTATGGAATTGATGCCAAATGACTTGATGCACCAAAATATTACTTTCTCACTTCTCTCTTCTTCCAGATCTAAGCTGAGAATAAAGGGATTACAGTGCATATATATATATTTATATGTATATATATGTGTGTGTGTGTGTGTGCTTGTTTGTATATATGAATTCATTCAAAATATATAGGTTAAGCTTAGAAATAATTAAAAAACCTAAACAAGTATAAGTTATCAAGCTGTCTGATAGATAGATAGATAGATAGATAGATAGATAGATAGATAGATAGATAGATAGATAGATAGATAGATAGATAGATAGATAGATAGATAGATAGATAGATAGATAGATAGATAGATAGATAGATAGATAGATAGATAGATAGATAGATAGATGGATGGATGGATAGGGAGGTAAGTGGGAACGGAATTGATAGCAAATGACTTGATGCACCAAAACATTTGAATTAATTATTGTCTTTCCTTCCTTTTTCTCACAGGTTTATCTAATATTAAATTGATTACAGTATATATATATATATATATAAATCTATTGCATGTTGATAAACCTGTAATTGATTCAGTTAGAAATTCTTCCACTGACAGTATAAATCTTTGTTTGCCCCCCTTGCCTAACTCAGGCGTGGAAACTACTTTGCATTGATTGCATAACAAGACAAATCATGCGGCACCAGAAAATGTCAGACAGAATTTTGTTTATCCAGCAGAAACAGCGATGAATATGAGGCTTTTTGTTCACTTGCACCAAAAAAATTTATTAGGGGTAAATCATACAAAACAAGAATTACTGTGAAATATTTTCATGCAAAAAGCTGCCCCTAGTTATAAAATCCTGTAGCTCTGACTTGGATTCTGTCAGTCTCAGCACAGAAGCAGAGATCAATCCCACATCCATTAACCTCGCAGCCGTTGATGAAATGCAGCATGCACTTTGGTCCAGCGTGCAAAGAGCTGACGCTTCCATTAGAAACAGAAAATATAGATCTAACAATAATCCTCCAGTCTCACACAGTCATAACAACAGTCTGCATAAGTTTGTTCCGCAAATCTAGACGTAAATCATGGAGGACACTGACCTCCTGTGGTCCATCAGATACCTGCTTATTGTCAGGGAATGAATGAATCTTCACCATCCATGATGACTTGATTTATAATTATTAGCTATTTATTGCATTTTTCTTTTAAGTCTGATTTCCTCGAAAAAACAAAAAACCTGGTCTCATGTCAAACCACGCTTCTATGGAAATGAGGAGCCCGCTTGTTGGTTCGGTAAGATGGACTCAAACATCCTTTTTGTCTTGTAGGGAAATGAGCTGTCGGCCTGCTAGTGATTTGACTGGGGTTTGTTTTCTGACACGCAGCTGAACACACCTGGTAAGAACCTGGCACTCATAAATTGTTCATTTGATTATAAATGATAAATGATGCTGAAGTATTGATTTCAAATTCAAATTGAATCTATCATCCATCCATCTATCTAACTTATGTAGAAGGATTTATGGATCGGTAGGTAGGTAAAGAGATGTATGTATTTATGTATGTATTTATGTCTGTGTGTACAAATACATGTGCTCTCTGTATGTATAGCTTCAGATGTCGAAACACACAAAAAGCACAAATGTATGTATGTATGTATTCACGCAAAACCATATGTATGAATGGGTGTATGTATGTAGGTATGCAGTAACATGTATGTATTTTCCTTACAAACAGAAAAATGTATGTACGTGTGTATTTAGTACGTATGTAGGTGTGTGTTTATTCACACTCGAACCCAAAATGTATGTATGTATGGACGTATCTATGTGTTTATGTATGTATGTAGGTCTCTATCTCTGTATTTATGTATGTCTGTATCTTTGTTTGTTTGTGTGTGTGTGTTTACATGCATGTATCAATGTAGGAATGCATTTATGTATGTATGTAGGTTAGTAGCCAGGTAGATAGATACGTACAAACCAAACAAAAACATGCATGTATTTACGTATGTATGTATGGATGGATCCACACGAAAACATATGTATGTATGTATACATGTATAAGAGTATTCACACTCAAACGTATGAATGTATGTTTGTACGTATGTATGTATTTATGAATGCAAGTATGTATGAATGTATCTATTTATGTATATGTATATAGGCATTTCTGTATGTATGTATGTATGGAGGTAGGTAGCTAGATATGTAGGTAAGTGTGTAAAACAGAACATATTTACATTGTATGGAAGTATTTATGTATTTATACATGTGATTATGTATGTAGGTGTCTATGTATGTATGTATGCATTTCTGTATGTGTGTATGTACATATTTACTCACAAACTCACAAAAATGCATGTCCGAATGTTTCCATGTACGAATATATACTGTACGTATGAATGTTTGTATTAATGTTGTGAGTGCATGAATGAATATATGAACAGATGCATATATTCTCTATGAGGATGAAATAGCTTCTCTATGATGAACAATATGAATGACTGAAATATATAAATATGCCTGTCTATATGTATGTATGCAGGTGTTTGTGAGTACACACACAAAAAATACACATATGTATGTCTGTATTATATTTATGTATGTATGTATGTTTGTGTGTATGTATGTGTGTCTTTCAGTCTGCAGATTTGTATGTATGTATGCATGCAGATGTATGTGTATACACACGCAAACACATAAACATATATGTATGTATGTAGACACACACACAAATGTAGGTATGTGTTCATGTGTGTATGAATGTATGTAGGTGTGTTTTTATTCGCACACAAATATGTATATGTGATAGATCCTATGTATGTAAATTAAGGTTTTAATATTATTTAATTACATATTATTACATTACGTATTTGTTAAGTATTATTACATTAACACATCATAGAATAGCTATTTCAGTAATTCACATGGGGTATCTGTTCATACACACATATGTTCATGTCAACATAAATACATATGTGCATATTTTTTGTGTGTATACTTACATAAATACATATATACATATCCAACAGTTTATTTATTTCTTGTTGGAAAGGCACAAATCTGCACCTCTCATGTGGCTTAATTCCTCAGTAACTCTTTGTCCTTTCAGACCCAGCCTGCAAAGATGGCTGAGAAATCCAACTACAGCTATGGCAATGACAGCATACGAGACTTTTGTGATTTTGGAGTGTCCTATGCTGTGATCATCACAATAAACAACAGCATCACTTTTTTCCTCGGGCAGCCAGTCATCAATCTCCTGATGTGGATCACCATCACATCCAAAAAGGGCATCGATATCCTGAACTTCAACTTGGCCGTGATTCACAACTGCCAGTACTTTCTATCCATCTTGCACATGATCGCCATGTTTCAGTTTCCATGGGCTCAGCAGGATACCCTCAAGTTTTTGTTGATGTTCTCAGAAATTGGTGGGCCAATGAGTTTGTGTTTCATCTGCTTGGAGAGATACGTTGGTGTGATTTGGCCCACTTACTATCCGCTGCTGAAAAGGTACAGATGCAGGGAGTTTTGTGCCGTGTCTGTGTGGATGGTCTCCTTCCCAACAGCTGTTGCAGCCATTCTAGTTGAAGAACCACGACTTTACGATGAATATGTGTTTAAAAGTCTGACAATTGGCCTGATGATGGTCATGATTACTGTGGCGTGTCAAAGCAGCGTTGGAGTTGCATGGATGCTGAGGAAGGCTGGCCCAGGGAAGAACTCGCTACACCCCGCCAAGAAGAGAGCCCTTAAAACCATCTGTGCGACCTGCGCCATTGTCATGTTCTGTTACATCCCGATACCTTTGCTGCAAAACTTCAATGGTGGGCCAGAAAACATATTTAACTGTATAATTGCACTAATATGCATATTTTTCTTGTCTGTCGCAAGTGTTGTGCATCCACTTTTCTACCTTGTCAACCAAGGGAAAATACCGGCCTGCTTTTAATCGTAAATTATCTTAATAGCTAATACTCTTTAGAGTGAAATGCCGGTAGAAAATAATTTCATATATAGTCCAGGAAAAATGTTTTGTAATGTCGTGATACAATTTTTTTATGTTGCACTAACATGAAACATATATGTCATTCATTTATTTAATTCTACAAAATAATATTTGTTGGGTCTCTTTTAAAGGTTTATTTACATTTTCAATTGTGTTAGAATTTGCACTCAGCAGTAGCCAGACAAACCTATTATGTAGTATTGACTATTCCTCTAATAAAAGTGATAATTTTTTTATTTGTTTGTTTTTTGTAAATAATGAGGTTGTGCAGTCTGCAATATGAAGAACGACAAATCTAAGTGTAAAAGACCATTTGTGATATTTTCTCATGTCTAAAATAAACCCAGAAAATAGCACAATTTATCGATTTTATTATAACAATCTTGGGCATACACACATACAGTCATACATACATGTACTGTATACATACATGGGAAAATGGACAGGATAGGCAGCTGCAGTCTCGAGGCAGGAGCCAAAGCTTAACTTTAAAAACAAAACAAAAGGAAATCAAAAAAAAAGAAAAAGAAATTATATTAAAAAAAGATGAAGAGAACAATATAACACAGTGATATATTCATTCATTGTCTGCTTATCTGAATTGAGTACGGTAATTTCTACTCCTAAATACAGTATGTATCTACTAGGTCTCTAAATACAGTCCCTCCATTGTGGATACAGAACGATAACTATTTTAGCCAAGCCGAATAAAAAAATACAGAGGGTACATTACAATGAAATACTGCTCTTAAAATATTAAGAATATACAAAATACACCCAGGCCACACGCACACACTTACACTCTTACACTTGGCGGCACCACAAGTTGACTGGATTAAAAGAAAACTACAAAAAAAAATATTTGAATTCCCTAAATTCCTTCCTCCATGTCAAATGGATAAACAGCAGATAAAATATATGCATTGCTATCTATTTTTCAACAGCCCTGCCTAAAGTTGATCTTTGCTCTGTTGCCATGGCAACAGCATACCAACTAGTAAACACTAGTACACAAATGTGAAAGATTTATTTTGAAGATCTAGTGTTTCGCCCCATCTCATGGCAAAACGGCCCATTCGCCTCAAGGCGTGATTTCAGCGTATGGTCGATGAAACCTTAGCATTTCACAGAAACCTGGCGAAGGACTCTGTAATAAACCTGGTTAGTTTAAAAAAAAAACAATAGATAGGTTTTCAGCTGGTGGTTCACGTTCCTTCAGCCACCTTCCTCCAGAACGGAAAACGTCTGGTAAAAATTTCTATCAACCATCATGAAAAAGGAATGTTAATGCTATTAACACAATGGCGGTAATCACTTAATTTGGTCACGATTTCATTTTGTGATTATTTAATTACCCGTGAAGCTACAAAAGAATAGACTGATAACTAAATAATTACTGAATAAATCGATACTTGTATCACAGCAGCTACTTCAGGTGACAAAACTGCTCCCAAAAAGTAATTTGTTCGTAAAGAACTTACAATATAGAATATTTGTCGATCAATTTTTTTGTAAACCTTATTTTAAAAATGAATGGTTAGATTTAATTATAAACTGCGTAGCGTTATTTGGTTGATAGTTATCAGTTGACCGTTATACTTGGCAATTAATAATTAACTGTAAAGGACTGGATGGTGGTTGATGACTAAATGGAGAATTTACAGTTTTACACATCCTTGGACATTTCATATACATTTATGTAGTTCGTTTAACAACTGATGATCAAATAGGTTTATATATGGGATTACAGTTAAGTAATTACTAATAAGAGATGGCTGTTAATGGTTTGAATGACAAAGACGTTAACACTGTTTTAATGATGTTTTTTTTTTTTTAAATAAGAAGCACTGGCTTCCTCAGGGACATTTCGTGTTGCAGGGGTCACCAGATGAGAAGTAGCTGTACACACTGACTACTGGGAACATGGTCACCGCTCCCATCAGGGAGCCCAGTTGCACTATGGCTCCACACCACACGAGGGCGGCATGCCCCTCATCGCGTAAGATCACCCCGATGATCACCTTGACGTAGGACAGCAAGAGGACAAAGAGGATCCACGCCAGTACCTGCGGGAAAAGGATTTGAGCGACACATTTGACTTAAACCAATCAGGTTTTTTCTGTGTCGAATGAGGCCATTTCAATTGTTTTGCATAGGATAATAAAAGCAGAGCAGAGTATCACTCACAATAATGGTTGCCCCGGAGACATCGTTCACCAGAAGAGGGCACGGACTCAGCACCGCCATCGCCATGATAAAAGCTGCGACCCCGGTGCCGATGGCGGTCAGCAGCCCCATCAGCAGCAGGGACCTGTCAGGTGACAGGACATCCCATTATTGTTTGTCCGTTCCCTGCAGAAAGTAGGCCAGAGGGGACCGCGTCCAACTCCGGACAATATGGAGCATTGTTTTTGTAAATGTGTTTCTACTAATCAATGCATAGGTGAAATACATGTAGATGAAAAAAAGGGAGGAAATTGAATTCCTTACAAATAACTTATTTTTAGATTAAGAGTCTCTCAATATCAGATCAAGTATAAATTAATAGATAAAAAACTTAAATGGTGCCTCAATGTTCGATAATATCATTTATAAATGATGATAATTCCCAAGTCTCTCTTTGTTTGATCTACCTGTTTCTGTTCTATGTTATTGCTTGCTTTTATATACTTTATTTTGCTTTGGAGGAATATTTTTTTTTTTTTTTTTTACAAATAATTTCCCTCATGATGTACTTGCATTTGTTTCATTTGTACATGCCATGAGCATTATGTGCACTTATGGCACTCACTAAGAGAACAAAACCATATATTTGAATAAATATTTACCACACATGACCTGCCTTTGCATCTAGCGGGTAAAACTGCACATCGCTCATGATGGAAATTTACAGTTAGGTGATATTCATGAAAAAATATCATAGTTGTCTGATCAGTTAGCACTTTTTGTAAATCCCTTTGTTAATTAATACCACAAACAAACCACCCGACTCAAAAGCAGCTGGCGTTCCACCGACCTCACGGGGAAGAACATGGCGATGAAGCAGGCCAGAGGGTTGGACACGGCGGCCATGGTGGCTGACAGATGGTAGGCGTTGTTGCCGTACGGCATGCAGGAGTAGGACTGCACTGAGGGAAGCACCACATTTGTCAGAGCGTTGACCCAGGCCAAGATGAGGAAGATGTAGAAGACCTGAGGCCAGCTGTAGGAACCCGTGCCGAAGCTGCTCTTGCGCTTCTGGCTCAAGAGCCTGCACGGATCCATCATGGGCTTCTGCTCCACCCATTCCTTGTTTGTCTTACACTCCTCTTTCACCCCGTTGGTGTAGTGTTTTTTGGGGTTCTCCCTGGCGACAGCGGGGTGATAGTTGAGAAGGAAGAAGGCCAGGAGGCACACCAGCATCATGGCGCTCAGGAAGAAGAAAAAAACCTCAACCGAAAAGTTGGCCGGTTGGTACTGGGCGCGGAGTTCGAAGGTCGCGGAGCCGTCGGTGGCGTTCTGGATCTGGGTGCTGTTGATGCAGTGAACCACGCCCACGCCCTGGACCAATGCCACGAGAGCAGGCAGCAGTCCGCTCACCCCCTCCCCGATGTAGTACGTGGTGAGGTACTGAGGCCGCAGGCGCATCATGAAGGGCAGAAACGTAACGGACGACGTGCAGTCCACGGCGGCGAGGAAGAATGTCAACGCCAGGAGAGCCACGCTGCGGGACACGCCCGCCACCACGGCCGTCTCCTTCCAGAAAAAACCCAGCAGGACACTGGCCGCCGTGCCAAGGCCAATGATGGCGTAGATGACCGCCGTCTCGTTCAGGGCGTCCGGACGGAACCGGTGCATGAGCGTGACGAAGAGGGGGCCAACGTTGGCCATCTGGATGAGGACGGAGAGGTAGGATGGCAGGAACCAGCCCTCAGGGATCTGGGGGACCATCAGGGGAAGCTCCACCCACAGGCCGTTGATGGACACCCAGGAGCCCATCCCAAAGAGGCACGCCAGAACGTGGGTGAGGAAAGACATTTTCTAGGATGGGAAAAAAAAATTGATATTAATTCATTCATTATCTATACCATTTATCCTGCACTCAGGGTCCTGGAGTTGGGGATGGGTTGGGGGGGGGCTGGAGCCTATCCCAGCTGTCATCGGGTGACAGCTAAACCCGCCACCATGTCAATCTGAAGGCTAAACAAAAAAACATTCAACCATTTTCTCTCTCACTCACACGCCATACAAAGACATACAGCCATTCACACTCATTCATTCACATGCCAGAAAGCGATGAACAAACATTCACTCTTTCATTCACCTCATACAAACAACCATTCACCCGGTCATTCACACATCTGGAAAGTTTTGTCTCCAATGAAGCTCACGGAAGAGACTCCTCACAGAAAATCCCTCCGTCGGAATCGAACCAGAGACCTTCTTTTCTGCGAGAAGTTTTATTTTGTGCCCTGCCAGGCCTCTTATCAACGAGTGTGCGTAAAAACTTCTGAAGGCTTTAATCAACACACGAAAACACTGAGACAATGGAGCCGAACATCCCATCCTGTTTTGGTTTTGCCATCGTGTATATGTGTGTGTGTGTGTGTGTGTGTTAAGATAGTCAACTAATGAATGCAGAGCAGATATAATTCCAAAGATCTGTCAACAGTGAACTGAAGCCTTGCGGAGGAAGAGGAGAGAGGAGGAAGCCTCGTCTTCACTCTCCTTTCAACCGAAATGAAATGAACCGCGTCCTGTTTTTCTCAGGAATCTCCCCTTCGCTTTTCCAAAGAATCCCGCCCACGCGGCACCTGAGACGGGAAGTTGTCCAGGCGGCTCCCCTGGCAGTTGAAAGGGAGTTTTCGGTGGAATCTCAGAAAGTCGATTTCAGGAACCGTTCTCACGAAATCACCGGCTTCCGGACGTCCAACTTTGATGGTGAATGCAATGACTAGACCAGAGAGAGACCAAAATCTGTTTGTATTAAACCTCCAATTATTGCTTAACGAGTCAAAGAGAGGAAAAATCGCAGCTCTGCTGAGGTTTGAGCTGCTCAGGTGTTTTCTGAAGCTGATATTTACAGCTCAGACTCAGATGTTGCTTTTGTCTACTGGGTAAGGAGGTTTATTTTGTTTTATTTTCTTGTCATGTTGTCTGCTGAAAAACGGATTTCACGTGATCGCGACTGACTTCGGGTTAAACATCAAGCTGAGGAAACAGGACCGACCAACCGCCCACTAACTATTGCATAACTTCAGAACACATCTGACTACTGCATTGTTTATTGACAGGAAAAGGCCTCCAGCCGAGCCTCTGATCGACCGAAGAATGGGGGGAAATCATGCCTAGAGCTTGTGTTTTATCACAAAGTTTGCTGAAAATAATGACCATAAATTTAATTTGTTGGAAAACAAGAGGCTTGGAGAAATTCAGAAAGCTAATCCTGTGATTAAAAGGCAAATAATATGGATTAAAAACATGAACAGCAGCGTTAACAGACTCAAGAATGTGCCACTTGGCTGTCAGATAAGTGAACAAATAATTGCAATAGATAAATAAATAATTAATATGAAGAGGAAAAGCGTGAAATCGATAAAAGGGTATGCATTCCTGCAGATACTCACTTGCAGCCTGGTGGGGTGAGAGTGAAGTCCTGCGCTGTAACCGACATGCGTTCACCGAGGGGATTAAATCCTCCGAGTGGGGGGGTGGAGGTGGAGGAGGTGGATGCAGGAACATGTGGCCAACCGTGACACACGTTGACTGATCATGCCTTCACTTTGCAGATCATCAATAAAATGTCACATGGGGCAACATTACTTTACACACACCCGTCCCGGCCCTGGCCACCCCAGGGAGATTCCGGAATAAGCAGACTCTTTCACCAAATTCTTTAATTCTGCTTAAGGGGATCATGGGAGTTGGGGTAGGGGGTGCGGAGGTGGGTAAGGAGTTGAGCACATCAGAGCTAACTTATATAACAGTGATTTCAGAGACACACATATTTTTTTTTTGGGGGGGGGGGCGGTAATAATTTCAGTGTAAGGCCGATTGTTAGGTTGAGGGGATCAACAGCCCACCTCTCCCTAAATGGGGAGAAGGGTAGAGGGGAGACAGCAAGCTGGAGTCTCTGCCTTGTAATAAAACCTGATACAATAAATATATAACATAAAATAAATAAAATTAATGTTAGCTACTGTTTCAAAGTCTATCTTTAATATCTGACAATTGTTTTATTTTTGTTTTTTTTGTTAAAACATACGCTGACCCTCGGGCAAGCGCCAAACACGTCGGACCCCTCGAAAAAAAGAGAAAAGAATCAGCATGAAACAAACAAGTTATCGGCATCGAACCTCTATTTCTTGGCCCTTTTTTTTCATTTTAATTCCATGTGTCTGTTCATTACAGTGCATCGACTAGGTCAATTCTACAACTGGTTTGAGGCTGGCAAATAAAGTCTTAAAATACAACCTGAAAACGATGCACTGCTGCCTGGATAACAAATTTAAAGTGGCTCCCGCAGGCCGTGTAGTTTTTTTTTTCCACTTACCGCAGAGACGATACAGATTTATAGCAAACAGAGGTTAGTCTTTGGTTGTGAAGGGTTGTTTTGGAGAAGTATTTACCCTTACCGACACCCTCATCCTCAGAGTACTGCTTACACAGCTGCTGGAAGCTGTCTGGACACTACAAGAGCAGGGAAAGCTGAAGGAAGCACAGCTTAACAAATACATAAACATCTATTCATACGGAGGGGAAATACGTTTGTTTCTCTTCAGCTATTCAATTTTTATGTTTTTTTATTTGAATGCTCATTGTCACAGATGAAGAAGACAAGGCTTTTTCTGATGAGATTTGTTATATTTTATTTGCCGTGATAAAGTTTGCTAAAGTGCGCCTTTCTTGCCATCACTATTAATGCTTGGCACCCAGACTATGAGCTTATCCTTGGTATGCAGTAAAAGAAGCTAATATGTAATTCCAAAATGTTCTGTTGACACAAGTCTTACTGTGAATTATATTCCAGTTGTTTGTTATATTTAAATCCTCAAGTCTTTAACAGAAAAAACAAAAACCCAGAGTTCATTTCAGATCCTTTTTGAACCATTTATTTGACTCTCAGTTACTTTTCTACTTAATGGCAGCCATTGATGTCAGGCACATGTTCATTTCACGCTGAACATTTCACAGCGTTGCTAAGGAGCTGCTCAGGCATTTTTCAAACATTAGACCCAATTCAGCACAAACAATAAAATGGTGGCGCAGCAGCATGTTAGCAGATTTACCTCCAACATAGTATGTGGTGTATACTTCACTTCCAACTATTCACACACTCACAAATGTGGCCGGACATTGTTCCCTTAAGTAACAAAACAATAGTTATATGTGAGGGAGCAATCCCAAGTATGACAGCACATGGAATACAAAAACGAATACAGTCGGGGAATTCGGTAAAAGCATCGGGGAATTCCATATTCCTCTTGAACATGTTGACTTCTTCAAGTCACTGTGCCACATTTTCCCTTGACATTGATTTCCGAAGCAGAGCTGGATTATACGCCTGACTTGTCAAGTCTGGAGAAATATTACAATCTTTAAAAATCTGGTGGAGTTAAAAAAAATAACAAAAAAAATAAAAAAGAGGTAGCCAAGACACTAACCGTTCCAGTGTACTTGTGGGTTTAAATATTTACGTTTTTTAGTTAGGAGGAACACTTGCAGACGAAAGTGTTAATGATTGAGTTCCTGAGCAAATGTGTTTTCACATGATCCATCGGCAGAGTCGGGAAATGAAAATCCTAGCTGTTTCCACGATTGTAAACAATGTCCAATAGATTATTTGTAAAGGACACAAAGCACTTGTGGTATTACCACGTATTATGCATGTTACGTCCCCTAGGCCAATGTGCAGCGGCACAATGCGGCCTTTATGAGGCAACGTTTAAACTTTCACTGGCTTAGTATTTAAAGACGAGGCCAAGAAAGATATGAAAAAAACACAACAACAAAAAACAGCCCTTTCCCCCTGAAGGAGAGAAAGGGGGGCTGTATGTGAAAGACAATTTTTGACACACTGCAGGCTATGAGCAGTTGTCCACACACTCCATAGCTTTGGTGAACACCTGGTAGACGTTGACCAGGGGGAAGACGGTGAGGGCGCCGATCAGCGACCCTGCCTGAATAGAGATGCCGCACCACAACAGGGCGGCGTGGCCCGCCTCGTGGAGCAAAGTCCCGATCACCACCTTCAAGTAGGAGAAGAGGCCGGTAAAAATGATCCAGGAGGTGACCTGCAGGGGGGAGCAAAGCACAAGAAACGGGAGAGAAAGCTGAGGACAATGGGTGGGAAAAGGAATTTTCAATTTTTTTTTTTTTTTGAATTGGCAGAACACTGTCGCATTTTCGAGTGACATTGAAACGTCTCTCGACTCACCACTAGAGCCTCGCCAGCACGGCTTCCCAGGAGTGGGGGGCAGGGGCTGAGTGCTGCAAGCGCAATCAGATAGGAAGCAAACATTCCACCTGCTAGTGACAAGACACCCAGAGCAGCAGGTGACCTAGAATAATAGAATATTAATGAATTTTTTTTTAATTTTTTTTTTTTAAAGGACTTTCACAATTGTATCCACACAAAAATACACAATCATTGTTTGATACTTTCCCTCCCAATGTACTAAGATATAATTGCTCACCTTGTTACAAAAAACATGGCTAAAAAGCAGGCCAGAGGGTTTGCTATGTTGCCGAGGACGACAGAGAGGTGAAAGGTCATGGTGCCGTAGGGTAAGCAGGTGAAACTCTGGACGGATGGTAGAATCCCGTTGGTGAGGGAGTTGGAGATGGCCAGCAGCACCAGAAGGTAGATGTTGTGCAGGGTCCAGAATGTCCGAGGCGGTGGTGGCTCCTCCACCTGCGCCTGTTCCTCGGACACCGGCGCGCCGCCGTTGTGCAACGGATGAGTCTCCTCGCCATTCTTGGCGGCCGATTCGTTGTCGGAGTCGGTCGGTGCTGCGTCTTGTTGCGGAGCCGTTTGTCTCCGAGTCAAAGCCAGGAAGCTCAGAGCGGAGATTGCCAGCATGACAAATAGGAACCAGAAGAAGTTCTCCGCTGGGAAGTTTCCCTCTAAATACTCCGGGTGCACTGTGCCATTCACCACTCTACACTCCAGCTTGCCGACGCCCTGCCCCAACGCCACAATGCACGGGAACAAGGCGCTGAAGCCCTGCCCGATAAAGAAAGTACGGATGTACTGCGGCGGGTAACGGAACATGAACGGCAGGAAGGTGACGTTGGACGTGCAGCAAACTAAGGACAGCACAAATGTGAAGAGCAGAAAAGGCAGAGATCTCTCCTCGCCGGCCACTGTGACGGTGTACGACCAGAAGGTGGCCAGAAAACAAGATACCGCCACAGCTAGCAGCTGGATGCAGTGGATGACGAGGCGCTCATTTAAGCGCCCCGGAGCGCAGTGGTGAGTAATGGTCACTGCGATTGGACCAAGGTTCCCAAACGCTATCAGCACTGAGAGGTAAGCGGGGAGATTCCATTCTGAAACCAGACAAGGAGTTGCAGACTGGTCAGTTTCACATTTTGAAACGCTTGACAAGAATTTCAGGAAATGACAACATGATTTTGCAAGAATGATTTTCTTCAGCGAAATAACACATTTTATTGACAGTTTACTTGAACAACCGTTTGTGAAATCTTTGTCTTGCACTGTGATTAAAGAGCTTGAGACTAATGTTTTTTTTTTTAAAGAGCAGAATTCAGAAGTTGTTCAAAAGCATTTAAATAAAAAACAGTATCTAAAAAAACCCAAAAAACATTCAGACCTTTTTGTTTCGTTTGTGAATTCTCATATTTACTCGCATCATTTTACAAAAATACTTCTTGACCATACCTAACGTATACTGGAATATAATTAAATACTTACGGAAGCCTAACAATGCATCATCACCTTTGGACTAATGGTGATGTTTTGAAGAAATTTGACAGTCCAGGTCCACAAATACATATGCTACCAAACATCGCAGCGATTTAAGAAAGTAATCAAAAACCTTCTGTCATTGCAATACATTAACTGCAAATATCTGTAGCTGCTTTCACATTGAGATGAATGAACCCAAACCTCGCCTAGATAACCCTGCATAAATCACTTAGTTAAAAACTTAATAATCACTTGGAAGTATACCAATGAAAGATAATAAAAGATCCACACAACCAATCGGGATGTTATTGTCGTGTTGCGATGTTAATTTGTGTTTTGTTCAATACACACTGCAGTATTATTACTCAAGACGGTAATGGCTGGTGGATTATACCCCCGTCACTAAAGCGGGAGTATAAATTTGCAAAGTACATAGTTACAAATTAAATGCTCCAAGTTCTACACATCACTGCCTGACAAACAGTAGTGCTGGAATTCCTAATTGGTTTATCCTGTTTCTTCTTATTTATATATCTAATACACACTCTGAATTCAAGGTTCCCCAATATCACATTGTTGTGACTCGCTAACTGGTGACCCTCCAACAGAACCTAACGGGGGGGGGGGGGGCCCCCCAATAATCGTGTCCGCCCAACGATGGCCCCGCGAAACTTTGTTGCTCTCGTTTGATTTTGGCGCTACCAATCCGCGCCCTCG
>CAAKHD010003784.1:18368-29887 GCA_901007705.1 Fistularia tabacaria
TATATATATATATATGTGTGTGTATATATATATGTGTGTGTGTGTGTGTGTGTGTGTGTGTGTGTGTGTGTGTGTGTGTGTGTGTGTGTGTGTGTGTTTGTGTAATGAACAAAAAATACATATAAACATTTAACCACTTTTAGTCTCAGTGCCTTAAATCATTTATGTTATGTCAGCACAGTGATTATATCCAAGTGCATTATGCCAACACGAACACAAAACCCTCAGATGACAGCTTGTTTTGGTCCTCACTGGAAGTGGCCCATTGTGCTTGTCAGTGTGTGCCTTATTTAAAGGAAAAAATGTCATTGTATTGATCAGTTGCTTTGAAAATAATGTCCTGATTTATTTATTGATTTTAGAATAGCAGTTGTACAGTTTGCTAAATCGTTTTAATGGAATGCAGATCAGACCAAGTTGTCAATTCACATCCATTATGTGCCGCCTGATGTGCAGTGAGCCAAAATATTGGCAAATCTTTCGTCGAGTCAACGAGAAAGGATGAAATTCATTCCCCACGTTTCAAATGAGGCTTTGCCTGAGTTTGTACAGCTGGGTCTTCGAAAATTGCTTTTTAAAATGTAAGTCCTGTTAATAATTCATGCTCATAACCTAGGGAGAGCTTTAGGACCAAACACCAGAGATGACGAGGGGAGTGGTGACACCTCTTAACATCCCTCTGTGCAACCACCATCATCATTAGATAGCCTTCTGCATTTTTCAAGACCCACTGGGCCGATGTCACACAGTGGTGGACAGGGCCACTGAATTTTTATTTTTTTTCACAATCGCATCACAGAAAATTATATGGAAATGTATGATATAGATCTCAACCTATGACATCTTCATACAGGTTTAAAGATACTCAAACTGGGACAGAATGCTACCTAGCTGACATCAAATTGGTCGGAAAGTGCTGTTGTAAGTAAATCAACTATGCCATATTTAGTACCAGTGATAATAGATGAAGAACCCCTCATTCAAATGAATCTCTAACAAAAGATGCAAATAAAACTATGACACTCATCCTAAAGGAGCCCCTTTGTCATCCATCACCGTGACAACAGTTGGATTGAAATAATGAGTGGATTAACTGCACTGTTTCAATTAGTAAAAGAGGATTAACAAACACCTGGATGAATTTCAACAAACTTTTTTGGCAAAGGGGGTTATATGTGTTGCACTCATACACATTCAAAGGAGTCTAAACCATTAGAAATCATGCTAGAATCAAAGATTTGTTTGACTATTTGAATCTTGTAACATCAATATCGCAGTGCTAATAGCAATAGACTGTGAAATCCATGATGATCAGAGCCTCATGCATAAAATATTTGGTCTACTGTTTGGTTCAATATGGATACAGGCTCGAGCTTTCAAATTGTATGGATTCATGATGATTACGGATCTAGCATTTGGTGATTCTTCAGAGATCCAGGGTCCCCTTTAAAAAACAGTGATTTTTCCTTTTCTTTTTTTGACACCAAATTCTTTGGTCTGGCAAGGACCACTCAAATGGATATTTTTTTAATACAAACTGAAATACAAACTGCAACTTGCCAGGTAGTCCCCAACTGAAAAAAAGGAAAAATTGCACAGCCACACTTGACCAACAAAATTCCTCTGGAACAGAATCAAGCTAAACAATATCCTTTGAGAAATATGAAGCAATTTCGGCTAAGATCAGCAGAAAAAAAATCACATTTGCGCTATTTGTGTGCAAATATTCAGAGACGCAGACATTAAGGATTAGGCAAATATGCATTAATTTATAACAAGAATGCATTTCTTTCTTTTCTTTCTCTGTTGTTTGCTCATCTCCTCTTTTGTATTATCCCGAGTAACAGTTTTCTTTGTTTGCTTTAGAAGGCATTGTGATGTCATTACCTTCATCTGTGTCCTATTGGATAACAGTAATTTTCCGTCTGGGCAAAGCTCTGTTTTCATCTGAAAAAATGGGTTTATCATTTTTGCCTCAAGTAACTTTACCAAATTAATACAATGGGAATCATTTAAATCTTTTTCCTTCCTTCATTTGTTGTATGTATTTGTGATGACAAGGTATAGTCAAACAGGTATTCAATTACTTTTAGATTTTCAACCTCCACTTCTCTTTTCCAGATGCCCCATATAAAACAATAGAGGACGTATTAGCACTATTACACCTATGTTACAGAAACAAAGCGGTAAGCATGTTGTCATGGTGCCCATTATCCTGAAACTTTTTTCTGTTCTCATTGAGCATTGACAGTTGCTGACAGAAAGTGTCACACTGCAATGACTTTTCTGCTCCTTTGTGATTGACAGGAATGCCCCACAGGAATTGGCAATGACCACTGTGAAGTTCCACCGGGCTCTAGCCAGATTTATACCCATGCTGACAATTTTAAAAGGATAAGTAATCATTTAAACTCTCCAGTGTGCATGATAATATTTTCTAGCATCTGAGCCAGTAATTTTAAATAGCACTTGACAGAATAAAATGCCCACCTGAAAGTGAGGCAAGAGCACTCCAGGCTCTGAATGCACAATTGAGTAATTGAGTATTAGAGTGTCCACTATGATTTTAAAAAAACCCGAACATCAATTCACTGCATATATATATATATATATATATAAATATATATACATATATAATTATTACTATTTATTTTCTTTCTTTATTTATTTTTGAGATTTTTGACATAAATGTGAGGAGATCCACTGTCACAGTTGTGAGAACATTTTTTGTGTTATTGTTTCCGAACACTGCAATTTTTTTTTTTTTTTTATCAAAATAATAATCGGATGAGAGGTGAAAAATATTAAAGAAGAAAAATAAGTTGAATCGCTATAACAAGATTTGACAATGATTCTTGTATGAGTTTAATAATCATATTAATCCCCTATCAAGTTTTATGAAGCATACTCAACATCTCTTAGCCTTTTTTTCACTCACAAAGACTCCAGAGTTCCTCTTATTTTGGCAGATTGGGGTTTAGTAATGAAATACAGCAAAGATTTTGGCTTAACTTTGCCTTCTAAGTACACGGAATGACATGTCTCACATTCTCCAACATCCACAGACAGGTTCCCTGATCTATATGCAGACCCAGTACCCTGTGTCAGATTTTGAAAGAATGGATTTGTATATTCCTGGATTTCCCTCAATTAATACAAAAAACTACAATAGGGGCTGGCCTCAGAGTGAAAAACAGTCATAATGAGCTTTTGTGGGGGAAGGGTGGTATGCAGGGCAGTTTTTGGCTCTTTCTTAACATTGCAGTCCTTAATAATGAATAGCCCTGTTCTTTCCAATTGGTTAATTGCCTTAGTGGGAAAAGCAGGTGGCTCAAAGCCTCATTTACAATTCAGTAAAAAAAAATGCAAATCAACACATGATGATGTGAGTTTTGGGGGAGGGCTGCGGTTTTCCTTCTCCTGGCTTTACACTTCCTTTCCAGATCTCAGAGGATTTGGCTTGGGTCAAGAGTAAGGTGGAGCTGCCATTGTATCTGATGTGCATTCCTGAATAAATTGTGTCTTACTATCAACCAGCACATTAGACAGGCCATTTAAAAGGTCTGCTTAGTTAGCATTGTCTTCTTGTACACTAGGGAGACCCGCTTTCTGATTTGTTTAAGAATAAGTTGTAAGTGTAGCAATCCATTTAACACTGCCAAAACAATTTAAATGCACAATTTCTACTGAAGTGAATATGCATGAGTAGGAAAGGAAAAAGGTGGGCATAAGTCCGAATTAGAGGTTTGACACCCTTGTGTTTCAAATCTGTGCCCCACGAGAAGACTTTGCATCTGTGTCATGACACAAACAACCATTTCAATGTTTGCTAGTTGACACGCAATCTATCACCATTTTTGATTTAAAAACCTCCATAGCAATGTAATGGCAGATATATCCCCATTTATCCACAGGTGAGATGGTTCTTCCTCTCTAGATTCTGCTTGTACAAGTTAAAAGGCTGATTTGCATTTATATTGCCAATCAAGGCCTGCAACTGTAATTGACATGGCACAGCAGTAAATGCAAAGTCATCATACATACTCAGATACATATCCACATCACATGTGGGTGGTGCAATTTGGAGACCTAGTTCATGAATTTGGCATCGCAAATCTTTACCATGAGAACATTTTGTTAAAGGAGAAAAAAAAAAAGATGGGCAACAGGGCAAAGTAGAGGGGGGACTTCATCTTGGTAAAATATTCTGCTGTCCCTGAGTCTCCCCTGCCAACACTAGAAAGTCATTATCAGATCAGTAACCAATTTCTCAAGTGCCTCCTGTACTGAAGCAGCACATGCATCTTCTTGGCTTTTCCCTGCGGGGAAGATACACCAAAACAACAAAACCTAGCACCATAAGACACATTCTTGCATCAACAGTGTTGAGCCAAAAAAATAGTAAAACTACCACAAAGTAAACTCTTCACTACAAAAAATTCTTTCTAAAAGATAATGTCTCTCCATTCCAGCAAGAATTAGTCTGAATTAATTAATCAAAGGGTGACACCAGGAGATATATTGAGGTAAATATATTTGCAAATGTGTTCTTGTTCTCCATTTTCATAAAGTCACGATTTATCATTGTTAGTTTCAGGAATGGACCAAAGACAATAAGCATTTGACTGACCATTTTCAAAACAGCATTATGTGTGAAAATCTTCTTGATGAAACACAAATGGCCTTGCTCACCTCCATTTCTTTTACCGTGTACCATCAGTAGAGTTATCCTTTACCAGTTGTTCCAAACAACTTTGCAAGTAGAATTGTTGCAGAAACAAATCATCAAATACTCAGACCACAGACACTCACCAAGAGCCCAGCAATACTTTACAGACTGGCTCACTCATTCAGGTTCCAAGCATCAGCTGGGTATGGTGTAATGCTTTAATGAAGTTTGCCTGTAACTGACTCACATTCTGAGTACCTGTTGCTGATCTGGACAGACTGCACCATCCCCAAGACAAATGGGATGAAAAGTCCCAGATAAAGATGCACAATTCATGGTTAAAAATTGCTCAGATATGAATTAGTCTGCCTGGCATCGCACGCTGGATTTTGTAGGTCAGGGATGCTGTCTGCATAGGTTATGCACATTATTCAACATGCATCTGCCTCTTGTGACATTACAGATATCTGTATTTGAAAATCAGGGGTTGGCGGTAATTTTGTGTTTAAAGGGAAACTGTTGCCTGCCACAACAAGATCATACACATTGAATGTAACAAGATAAAACACCTCAATATGTTGTTAAACCACTGCGTTATTTGCATAAATCTATACCCTTAAATGGTAGGAGGCATTTTGATCTTCATTTTAGATATTAGCCTATGTGGTAAATATAGTTAATTGCATATTGAAAACAGAATACATCTAATTAAAAAAGAGGAAAACAAAACCAAAGAGTGACATCAGAACATGTTTTAGATTTGTAAATGTGTAACCTTAACTGGGGAATTAGTCATGCTGTCATATTTGCCATTATGTACAAAAACCACAAAAAAAGATGAATATTACAACTCCTCCTACTACTGGCACTACTACTACTGGCACTACTACTACTATGATAATGATAATAATAATAATAATAATAATAATAATAATAATAATAATAATAATAATAATAATAATAATAATAATAATAATAATAATAATAATAAATTAACCAAAACATTCAAACTAAATATTTGAGTTGACAATACAAACGGAACAGCCAAACAACTGTTTTAGGGAAAAGTTTTGCAGTGTTGTGGTGACAGCTGGAGATGGCTAGGCAAGGCTAAATGTAAAAACAAAACAAACAAAAAAACCAACACCAAAAGCAAATAATCACTACATCAAATCTCTGCTTTCCAGTGAGAATAAGCACAAAAAAGGCGACAAAAGCTAAACACATTGGATCTACTGTTCATCCAGCTGTGTCAACATATTGTCAGACATAGTAATGAAAATAACAAAACATATTGTATAACAATGCTTTCTAATAGCACTCCCACACTAAACACATAGCTTTGTGGATCTCTTTTCGGTCGCTTCAGCTGGAATAAACACAGCCTGTTGTTTCCTGTGCATTAAAGTGCAATTTAGGGGCCATTAATCCTTTTTCTAATCTGTCACCAAAAAAAAAAAAACTGAATCGGCCAAACAAGGCTCCCATACAGTTCAGGCCTTAAACAGTATCATTATATGTGGCTCTACGGTCTAAACTTTATCAACTTTTCTCTCCAGAATTATGCTTCAAATGAACTGTGTTTTGACAATAAAGAACAGGAGTCCAGCTTTTCATCACATTTTGACAGGTGACCTAGTGATCACAACAGCATCTGGTTGAATTACTTAACACTGTCACCCAACAGACATGTAATCCAGGATAATGCCCCTTTGCTGAGTGCTCCAATCTGGATAAATTTGTCCCAGAGGAATGAGATCCAGTAGCAGAGTCTCAGGGAGAGAGGAGATGAGGTACTTGGGGTTGAATGGTTGATGTTGAAGAAAATGCTGGGGCTGGAAAGAGGGTCTTCATGAGAGATAATGAATTCCAAGATAAACAGCTTAATTTTGTTGACTGGCTGAGCAAATGAGAGGGAGGAGATCACCCCCTCCCCAAGTAGATGTTAAACTAATCATATTCCCTACCAATGCTGACCTGAATCCTGAAAGACCCAAAATTGGGTTTTCTGCTAAACCGCAGTGACTGAATATCCTGTACTTACTTAACAGCCTGCCTTCCGATATTATTTACAAGTGTTACACTGGAAAGCAAGCATAGACACAGTCTTCACACTTTAGTCTATTTCTACATGTATATGTCAGGGTTTTGTTTTAATATCTGTTTATATATCTTGTCATTTGTAAGACCATTTTTCTTTAGTATGATCATCATAATACAATCTCAGTTCAATTTTTGTTTTTCATTTATTTTTTCTTGGATATATCCCCCTTTTAATTCCACAACCAATGCCAGATACAAGGACTTACAAGTTCCAGCTGTCCATTGGCAGTCTCTTAGATTATTCAGTCATATGTTTACATATTACCATAAATATCCAACAGGGCCCTCAGCTCAGGGGGATTACACTGGACTTAATCTATTCAGGCGCAGAAATGAGCAGGGGTCAGAGCAGTTGGGGTGACTTAAACTGGCCAGCCACTGCAACACAAAAAAGGAAACAAACCACATGCCACTAGGTGCTATGATGAACTGGTGACTTCATCTGTCAACCCCCCTGTGTTCACATGGATGATCCAGACAGGGTTAGAATTACTAAAGCTCACAGCTATCTAAAATGACTGGATAAGTCATTGGATAAAGGACAAGGGCACTTGTATGTATCTTACAAGATGTATGAATTGTCTTTTTCTGATTTACTCTTCAAAAAAACAGAAAGATGTTATGCCACTGCCTTCTAGAGAGTTGCCATTCATCTGACTAAACAGCGCGAGGCAACAGCAAACAGTGAAAACATGTATAATGGCCACATAATTACTTTCTTTTTACAAATATTTCAGTTAGAAAGCACTATTTATGAGTTTTAAGGCCATGCAATTATCTATGGAATTTGAATGATTGGAAAAGTAATTAAATTACTTTGTCATTACAATGTCACATTGACAATGAATGTGTACATCATTCAATTTTTTCATTAATAATTGAATGCAGGCATTTTATGTTTGCCATTATTTACAAAAAAAAAATGAATTTAAAAAAATTACAGAATGAAAGAAAAACTGACCCATCAATAAAAAATAGATTACTAAATATGACATGTGAAAGACATTTAATTATACTTTGGTTGCAAAACATGTATCAAAGCCTGCCACCCACGAAAGCGGATTTAGAGTTGTCAGACAGTAGTTAATAGACAGCAGTAAATGAAACAGTGGCTGTTGGGGGTACGAAGGCATGCTTTCCAGGACTGGGAGCTTAGTCTAGCTCAGTGCTGAAATAAAAGAGTTCTAACACAAGATATATGAGGGGGTGGGAGATAATCAAGGCATCTTGGGGGAGGGAAGGGGACAGAGGATTTTTAAGAAGATTGGAATTTCATTCCTGCACAGCAGCACTGCTCCCAGTGGGCAAATGTTAAGTCAGACCGATCGCACAGCTCAAGAGAAATATTCAATTTCCCCAAGAAAGTGGGCAGGAAAAAAAAAGTATCCCAGAAGTGCGACTTCATTTCACAAGATGTCATTTGAATTAAGACAAACAGAAAATTAGATGACTGATTGATAGTGTGTAATGTTGAGGAAAAGCTCCCAATAATGTACGCTTAAATGTGTGGGTTTATCTAAACACCATATTCAGTCTAGTGCCGGGGCTACATCTGCAAAAAGATTATTTTCTAACTGCCCCTCCTCCCCTTGGAAGTGCGCCCTCACATATTTTACCCTTTCCTTGACAAGGGCTTAGGTTCTCAATCACAGGGCTGCTCACAGCAAAAGAAAACATCAACAAAGCACCAGAAAAAAAAAAAAAAGGAGTGGAGAGAGAAAAAGGAATAGATGTGGACTGCAGGTTGAGCAGTGAAATGAATGCAACGAGAACCAAATAGATAATTCAAGAGGTGTTGACCACCGTGTAGATAAGTTGGGATGGGGTGGGTTGACGTGGGCCTCGGGAAGTTTGAGGAAGGAGACTGCGTTTCTAGAAACAGTCCCTAGGTCTCTCCAGAACACTGTTGTGTCATCTGTCAGTGGCAGGAGAGGTGGCAGTAAAAGAAAAAAAAAAGGTGCCTTGTGGATTAACAGCACATCCAGGATAGAGAGAATCTCTCAACAGCTCTCTTTCTCCTTATCCTCGCTCTGTGCCTACTTCGCTCAGGACCATTTATTTCTCTCAGTTAGGAGGAAAAACTGCCCAGTGCTGCTGCATATAGACCGACTCTTCTGTCTGCCTCTCCCTTGCCCATTCTCTCATTTTCATTGTCTTTTTCTCCCTCTCTCAAAGGATCGCTGATTCTAAGTGCACGGCTGCCACCACCACAGCTCCCCTCTGTCCCCGTGTTCATAAAAACAAGATTGTTTTCCATGGCTTTCTGCTGACACTGACTGTGTACGTAAACAGAGCCATAATTTGTACAACAGTAAGCTACAGGGAAGCATTTCTTTTTTATATTTTTTTCTCTCGAAGGCACAGGTAAAGAGGGCAGGAATTTTAGCCCCTATCTACTTAGCAGGAAAAGCAGTATGTTATACAGTGAAAGTAAAGTGTACTGAAATGCAGAACAAATAATCTCATTCCAGTTGTTCTAGTCAAATCATTCCAGCTTGCACCCTTTGAAATATAATGCTGATTTTCCAGAAGCTTGCGACTCCATGTAAATGAAGGTGATCTTTACATTGCACATTTCATACTAAGTTTACACAGCTATGAGAGCTCTGCGAGGAAAAAGAAGAATCGCATTAAAGTATAGATACGTAGAGGAGGTCAGACAGAGGTATCCACTCCAGCGTTAACAGAACGCAGGAAAAGCAGTCTGATAGTCTTCTGAACTTCAAAAAGGAGTGGAGGAAAGTGAAAGACTGAACCGAAGTGGAAATCAGGGGCCACACAGGAACAATATCTAGAGAAATTATTGCATCTATCGCACAGATCATCCTTCAACTGCTTGGTAACAAAAAGTTGAACTCAGAGGGATGGCATCCACCGTCTCGAATAAGTCCTCGTTCTTTCAATGTAAACAGAGTAATTACAGTTGCTGAGACAGTTTTAAAGTTTTCCCAATAAGCCTTATTCCGATTCCTAAATGGTTCATCTGCTCTTTGTTGATGCTGTTGTTCTATGATGTGTCTTTGTTGATTTGATATTTTTGTTTGCAGCTTTATTATTTCTTCATTTATTGTGTCTCGGAACATTCAGTCTTCTTTGTTTTGTGGGTTTTCTTTTTTGACCTTGTGCATTATTAAATTCTTCACAAAGCCTTTATATTGTTAAATTGATTTCTGGAATAGCCTTGAAATCCACACGTGGGATTTAGCACTTCTATTATTCATGTGCAGTAGAACATTATCTTGTTTAATTTAGTCTGAGATTAATGTTTTTTTTTTGTGTTTTTTTTTTTGTTTTTCCCCCACTGGATGTGAAAACAGAAATCTTAAATGATAGAATAGAACATTTTACATTCGCTGTGTTTTTTTTTTTTTTTTTTCCTCCAATATGAGGTGACAACTCCCTCTGGGCAAACTATGAACGCTCATGCCACAGATACTAAGGCAGACATTCATTCAAATAAACCTTGGGATGTTTTCGAGTGGGATGGGATAGGACGTCAATGACACTGGAAGTGTCAAAGACTGCAAAGTGTAAGACAAGACGCATTTCAAGGAGGAGAGAAATCAACTGTGTGACTGAAATTCATGCGTCCAAAGCAGAGAACACAGACCGGAGAATTTTTTTTATTTTTTTTTTTCTGTACTTTATGTATGTTTTTTCAAAGACAACCACCTGGTGGCAAAATGAAGAAGGAACTAATCCATCCTGATTATTGCCACATGCAAAAAAAAATAAAAAATCCGTCTCAGAATAAAACAACGTCAAATTCCGCCCGATTGAGCGAGTCTCGGCTATACGCTTTCTCGAAGGCTTCACTTTTTCTCCGTTTTCTTCTCATCAGAACCCCCTCCGCCGCCCCGTATTTGGATTCAGGGGGAAAAGGGGGCTGTCAATTCAAAACAATGTGGCTCAGATGTTAACGGTTGACTGGATTGGGTTTAGAGGGCTTTGTCCGTGTGTGCGTGTGAATGGTTTGTGTGTGTCAAGTGCGTGCATGAGTGAATGAGTATGACAGGAATATCAAACCCGCACTCAAGGTATTTAACTTGTCTGGTTTGAAAGCAGTGACACAATGTCAATGAAAAGTACAGACTACTATTTTCAGCTTTGCAACAACTAGATGCTCATGATTAGTTTTCTTTCTTTTTTTTAATTTTTTTTTCTTCTAATTTCCATTTTCTTCCGAGCATCAGACACAGAGCAATGCCGTTGCTTATAAGCAACTAAAACTACAAATGGTCACAGACACTCGGACATCACAGCGAGGTACACTCAGACGCATCGCCAGCAAGTTTATACAATCTCTGCTTGCATGTAAGAGGTGATAAGTAGAAAAGAAAAAAAAAGTAAATCCAGTAAACATACCATGTCCAAAGATCCAGAAGAGCAGAAGGACCCGAGGGATCATGATTGGGGAGCGGAGAGGGCAAAACCTAAGAAAAACGGTGGGCGAGTGTGAAATTGAAGTTGGCAGGAACAAACACACGCACTGGATGAGACAGTGCTCCTCTGTGCTGCTGGAGGGATAGATGCTACAGTCTCTCAGTGGTGTCTCCTTTTACCAGCTGATTCGCCTGGCGTTTTCTGTGGTCCTTCACTTCCTCAGCTGATTCTTCTTGTCCTTTGACGCTTTTTTGTTCGTTTGTTTGTTTTTTTTTTTTTTTTTTTTTTTTTTTTTTCCCCAAGATTTTCCACTCTTCAGGGTGGCCGGGGGGGGAATGAGCTTCCACTTGTTTCTTGTTGGTGA
>CAAKHD010003787.1:7662-22662 GCA_901007705.1 Fistularia tabacaria
ACCACGGCCCGTATCCCCCCCCCCCCCGTCTCGACTCCACCGGCACTTTTTCCAGCGTCTCTTTTCGCTGAGTCAGTTTGGAACCCGTCCTTATCGACAGCTCGGTTGAGGAGCAGATCCGGCTGGCCGTCAGGATCAGTCCGTTCCTCCGTCCCTCCGCGAAGGGATTGAGAGGTTGGGTTGATCTCATCCGGTCCGCGAGAAGGACACATCCGTCCAGTGAAGCTGCTCCGTGTCCATGTTCTCCCCGTGTCTGCAGGGGTTCCTCCGGGTTCCTCCCACGGGCCAAACGCACTCAGGGGGTTCACGGGAGACCCGGCGTTGTCCGAACGTGCGAATGAGAAGGTGACCGGCTTCACGTCTCCACGCGTGGCCTCCTCTTTTCATCCATCCGCTCCTGGAGAGTGGATGGATGAAAGGAGGAGGCCACGCTCCGTCTCCTCCCAGAGCAGCTGGACCTTCTGGGTGCCGTCCAGCCCGTCCCGCCACAGGAAACGTACTTCCTCTGTCCGACCCACTCTCTGCTTCCTGTCCGCTCGCACCAGCTCACTTCCTGTCCTCTTTCCCTCCTGTTTGCTACGGGGCATTTAGAACTGCGATGAGATGTTTGAGGAGGTGCTTTTTCTTCACTCACCTTCCAAAGCAAAAGCCCCTGATGTCATTTAAAACAACCCTGCGTTCAGGCGCCGGCCGTCCAGAGGCCTTTCCACCCGGGGAACGTAGGTTTACCATATGTTCCTGCTCATGCCGCGATACCGTCGGCCTTCTCTCGACCTCCGTCGGCGGCTCAGCTCGAGTTTCAACCTGCGTGTGACATCTTGACATCAACGTTCATGATCCAGCTCGTCCGGTAAGAACGCTGACGGGGTTCGCTTGTTGTCACTCATCACGATCACAGTCAGAATTCTTCAGCCGTCCCCGAGCAGGAAATCGCTGTCCATTGTGGCTGCCAGGTGAAATATAAGCATCGATCGGAAAAGAAACAAATATGAAACACAAATAAAGGTATGAACGTCAGAATATCCAAAGGTATCCGGGTAAATCCACAGGTTTATGTGAGTAAACTCTGTGTTTTTTTTTTGTGGCTTTTGTTTTTTGCAAACACTTACTGCCGTGCACCTTCCCAGCAGCCCGGAGACGCTCCCAGACCGGGGCGTCTGGCTGGGCCGGGCCGGGGATTCCCGCACGGCGCCTAAGAAGTGATGTTGTGCTAAAGAATGCTGCGCAGTGAAGGCGGCTCATGAGCAGCGGGCCGCTCCAGGGAAAACAGCCGCTCCACATGTGAAACTAATCCAACAAACTTCAAGCCTCGGTCCAAACGCTCTGCTGGAAACTCCAGTAGGACCGCCAGATCCATCTCTGGAAACAATCAGACAAACTCTGGATTTTTGTCCTTTTTTCCGCCGCGCGTGAACAATTCCTGCCCCTTTGGTTGTGTTTTCTTTATGCTTTAAGACTTCATTACATTTTGCGTTCAATCACACGCGGAGTTTTCAAATTGCATCCGCGTGGCGTTCGGGGTTACCACCTTGAAATGTGTGTGTTCTGACGAGGAGGATTCACGGTTCGACGAAAGCAGAGAGAGGTGGATTCACCCCATCGATGTTCTCACGTCTGCTCAGCAGCGCCGCATCCTGCTGCCATGCAAATCACCTCCACTGGCTCTGCGGCCAAACCCTTTTCTTTGAGCTGACAAATGTGTGTTGTTCCATGTTTGCAGGCATTTGTCAGGGACTGCGTGTGTGTGTGTGTGTGAGTGTGAGTGAAGATGGATAGTTTGACCTCGGATGCTTCATGTGAAATCTATGGTCTGTGATTTAGACTTTGCAGGCCGCGTTCTGGCCCCTTCCTGCTCCATCGCGCTGCAGAGAAGCTCCCGCTGAGGATATTATGTCCTCAAAAACAGTCACAGTCCACCGGAGACCAGGCGGGAGGGACAGAGGCCTCAGCAGTCGAGTGCTGAAGACGTAACACGGGCATTTCGGACTGCATGTTGCCCCCTGCCGTCCCCCACGCACGGCGCTCGGCCGCCCGCGACCCCGCACGCGTGCAGAGACTGCCCTCACCTGGCGCTTTCACCTCCCTTCCACGAGCTGCGGACGGGACTGTTTGGTACGTTTGCACGAGTCGCAATTGTGCTCAAACACCACTTCAAACTCTTGCTAACTTTATTACTAGCATTATTGTTTTACTTTATACAAATAAAAATAGACACACACATATTTCCATCCACATCCATATGTTCTGATGAAAGACGTTGCGGAAATTCAAGTCCAGTTGCGGCGACAAGAAGATTTCCACAGGGATTCACCATGAACTGGAGAGCTGAGGACGTCCACGGACATGTTCTCATGACATCCCCTCAGTCACAGGCTTGTAGCTGATCCCCAGCTTATTTATTTGATTGTTTCCAGAGAAGGAGAGCAGATTAGATCCTAGCGAGAAATATAAAACAGCTGAGACTGGAGCTCAGCGCACATCAGCAGTGTTTTTTCTTCGACTCAGCAATGTAATCATTGAGAGTAATGAGAGTCCTCTCCCTGGCTGGACCTCCTCTCAAGCCTCCAGCTCCCCGCGTGATAATATGGAAGGAAATGACTCGGCAGTTGTAAACAAATAAATCCGTCGGCGAACGCGGCAGTAAATACGGACTCAATTCTCAGAGATAAGATTAGAAGTGAAATGCATCGTTTTACAGCATTCGTATCGCCGCGGCGCCCTTTCATCCAGTTCTCCCTGGACCAGGGCGATGCTGATTAGCTGAAAGGGTCTGCACACTTAAAAGGATCATTTTATGGGCCTTTACTGAATAAGCAGCTCTTCACTCCGCAAATGCAGTGGCTGCGTCTGGACTTTCATCTCAGACGAGTTTTAAAGTGTGCAGCACTGAATGTCGGCAGTTCTCCGCCCGTCCTCACTGCTTCCCAGCACGATTAGCACGTCCAGGGCTCAGATTCACAAAAGGCCTTTGTCTGCCGGTGTTTAGATGCCACCTCACGCAAATCAAGAAATCTTCACACCGGGACTGGGTGAAAATTCACATGTTTAAGGTCTGTGGTGAAATCGGTCACTGTGGACTTTCAGGAACACGGGAAAATCACCAAAATCACTGCGCAACCCAGTGGCGGTTGCACAATGTTTTGTTGATAGAGGTCAAATGGTAATGTCAAGTCACGGGGTGGAAGGCGTCGCAGGATAGAAGATTAGATGATCCAGAGCAGTACTTCAACCCCCCCCCCCTCCCCCCCCACACACACACACACGCTGCCACTGCACTGTGGAATATTGAATATTTGCATTCATCCGCAGTGATGTTTGCATCCGTTGGCTTGATTTGCCTTCATAAAAGTCATGACAAGAGTTCTTTCCATCATAGTGGTTTACAGCATGGATTACAGCGCTGTGACCACCGAGTGCTGTTACCTTCATTTGTCCTGAATATTCTCTTTATGACATTCAAGCTTCCCCATTCACAGCGTCTGTTGTGTGACATCACAGCTTCCGCTTGTGTGACACACACACACACACACACACACACACACACACACACACACACACACACACACACACACACACACACACACGCGGCACGTTCCTCCCGAGTATGGCTGAATATTGATTGTGTGTGTTGCGTTGCTGTTACCCTCCGCACCGCTAGGTGGCAGCATCTCGCTCGACGGGGCCCGTGCCGTCACTTCCCGGCCGCAATGCATCCTGGGTAACGTGTCTATAAACGCAACGTGTGTGTGACGATGCACAAACACTCGTCGTTAGCTAGCCATCTTGTTAGCGGCCAACAGCCGGAGCTCCGCAAAGATTCACGAACGCCTTGATAGTTCTTCGATTTTATTACACAAATAGCGTCACCTTTTTCACCACAGGTCTCTTGTTATATAATTTAAAGGGGTAGTTAGCTTTCTTTTTTTTTATCTAGCCGCTAGATCGCCGAGACCGACTCGCATCCCCCGATCCCGGCCGATGGTTTGCTGGGCGATGTGCACCGCCATGATGGACAGGAGCAGCTCCGGACACGCCAGCGGGACGCGGAGAGCCAGGACGCCGTCGACGACGTGGACCTGGAGACGGCGCGGCGTGCCCGCCGAGGGCGGCGAGGCCCTCGGGAGCGGGCTCGCCAACGCGAGGAGCCCGTACATCCGCAAGCGCCCTCGTCGAGATCGAAAGCGGGCCCGGGCCGCCGAGCCGAACGAGTCCGCAGGAGAGGCGCTGCCCGCCGGGCAGGAGACGACGTCCGCCGCCCCGGTTGAAGCCCGACATCCTGGCGCGATGGCGCCGAGGAACACCACCCAGTACCTGATGAGCAACGTCTACGGAGACATGTCCGACCCCGGGCAGGCCGCCCCGGCGGGCCAGCGAGCGGCCTCGCATTTCCCCGGCGAGTCCCCGCCCCTGGAGGCGGTGTACGTGGCGCTGGACCGCGGCTACGACCGCTGTCTCGCCTTCCAGCTCAGAGACTTCGAGGCGCTGTTCGGGCGCTACTGGTAACCACATCGAACCGACCCCCGGGCCCCGGTGGAGGCCCTGTCCGACGGACACAGACAGAAGGTGTGGACTGGAACATGCGGGGGCAACCAAAGAAAACCACCTGTTTGTGTGTTTTAGCCTCTCCCGGTTGTGTTTGTTTCATGGTTGGGCTTTATTTGTCCTACAGTGGCGCACTGGACGCTGCCCGCCCGGTAGGGAGCGCTCCTGAGCCCCTGCGCCGCCCCCGCGCCGCGCCGCCCGGAGGAGCGAACCAAACGCACCACTGGCCGTGGAGTCCAGGTAAAGGCGGCCAGGTATTCCTTGCACTGCACTGACATCTGACGTCGGAGCTAAATGTCCTGTCACTGTCCCTGTCTGAGAGTTTTCCAGGTGAGCCCGCAGGACAAACCCTCAGCAGCAGCACACCCGGCGTCGGTCTGCACCTGACGGACATGAGGTGACATTTAATGCCCCTTTGGTTGTGTTGAGCTTTCCAGAGGTTCAGGGTGAATGTCGTGGGGTTTTTTTTGTGTCCTTTGAGTGAAATTGTATGCAACTTTGAGCTTTATAAAGTCCTTTAAATAAAACAAGTAACATGTGAAATTCTGATTTTGGTATTTGTTTGGATTTTGTTCCTCGTTCTGCCTCAGCTGTAAATGAGAGAATGCACACCTGAATGATTCTGGAGCTGCAATATAGATCCCTTTGACTTACTGATCTTCTGAGTCGCCCCGTCCTAACCTGTAAATGAGAGAAGACAGGTGAAGTGATCCCGGAGCTTTCATGAGTTTCTAATGTCCCCCAGATCAGTGGGTTTTTATCCCCAGAATGTGTCCGCGTTGGAATGAATCACACTCAATGGAGACTTCATCATCTTCTCCGTTGTAGCACTCTGGCCCCCGTGTTTTGGTATCATATGAGACCAGAAAGTGTCCTCACACTCATCTCAGGACTTCAGATTGTAGGTAATTGGAAAAACTTAACTTCTTCACGGCGTGGTGGGTTGCGAGTCCAGTAGGTGCGGTTGTTTTTGAAGTCAGTTCACTCCGTGGCGCTATGGGTGGATGGCTTAGTAAATGTATTTGTTCTTATCATCGGGCTTGTGAATGATCAGGAAGGTGCTTGAGATGGGGAAACGTCTCAAGGTCCCCTGAATTATTGTGCCTGTCGTACCACCAACCCACCGCGTGGTGGCAGTATTGCTCAACCTGGAAATCCTGAGTCAACCAATCAGGTCATCCGGTGCAGACGCAGGGTCTCCGTGCCGGTTACTGGTGCTCCACTTAGCATGGCTTCTTCTCCCTCCCACCAAAGAGTGTCAGGGCCGGGAGGTCTTGGGAGTCGGGACGGATGACTGGCTTTGCTTCTGTGACAGCGACTGAGGTGGAACCCGAAGGCGGCTCACCCTCCAATCATGAATCACTTTGCGGCGTCAGCCTGGCTCTTCAAACAAGGCCTGAGCCTCCTCGTAGAGATGGGAAAATCGCTGCGAGCTGGAACCCTGAGCAACGGTATCTGGGTTCTCCTGGTGTGGACCTGTGATTCAGGTGTGAGGGAAGTGGCGGGCGGGTCCGGTCCTGAAGCTGCGCTGGCCGGCCGGGCTCGTAAGCCGGCCTCCTGCGCGGCGCTCGCCGTTCCAGCTGCCAAGCGTCTCCATCAGAAATGACCCCCGAGGGTGCGCAGAGTGGGGGGGCGTAGAAGGTTTGCTGATGGATGGAGGTTCTTCAGCGCTGAGGGCGTCCGTCGGGCTGTGATTGAACGTCTGGTCTCTGGGCCGTTCTTCTCCGCTGCTGCGGCGGCGGTAATTCAAGCCAATTCTTGTGAAGGGTTTTCGAGTTGTGCGAGATGTTTATAGTTCACCTCACTGACGTACGCAGATCAGTGTCGAATCACGTTTTCCCATCTGGAACCGGAGATCTGCCGACATGGATGGAGGAGGTTTCGTCTCGTGATGATTCATTTCCTTCAGTTCTCCGACTTTGATTCCTTCAGCTGCGACAGCCGTAACGACCGAGAACTCGGCAGATTTATCCACTCTGAATCCGGTCAGCGGCCCGAGAGCCCTGATGGCAGTATTATTAACGGAATGAGATTCGCTTTGGTGTTGCTGGTAAAGCAGTGGATTGCCTAGCAAACATTGAACCATAGTTAGCGTTACTGCTTCAGGCAGATGGAGTCGGATCCAGGCACTGGATCTGAGGGCTTTAAGGATGCTCAACACTTCAGTGGACCACAATGTTTTCATGCATTGTCCCGAATATCTTTGCTCTTCTGCAAACACACCAGACTCTGACCTCAGAACCGAAATCACACTGTGTGTGTGCAACTCTGGAAGACGCAACACGCTTGAGTGGACCCCACGCTCCACGAACCACCGAGGTCTTCAACCTCCTTCCCGTTCCTTTGAAAGTGACTCTCTTCCTGCTCCGGGGTCTCCCTGCGGCTCCGACGGGGCCTCGTGTCCTGGTGGTTTCCCGTCGACGTCCATCTGCACCTCACACTCGCTCCGGAGAGGAAGTTTGGGCGCCTGGCTCTTCATGAGCGGAGGGGCAGCCGGCCAAGTGTGGGGGATTTGGCCGTGACAGGACTTTGGACTCAGCTTCCTTTTAATTGGAGCTGTTAAAAGAATCTGGTGTGTGAGCAAAGTGTGTGTGTGTGTGAGAGAGAGAGAGAGAGAGTGCTGGAGTCCCACTTACAGTGTAAAAACACATCATGGATAAATGTCAAGACTGGTGTGTGTGTGTGTGTGTGTGTGTGTGGAGGGAATTAAGAGGTAATCTTCATCCTGGAGTCCTTCCACACCCCACATGAAGGCAGGACGCTGAGCTGACAGCCACTGATGACTATCTGTGTGTGAATGTGTGTGTGTGACTCCAGGATGTGCACCAGACAAATCAGCTTAGAGAGGTTCCTCGCATGAATGAAAACAAGGGAAGCGGCGGCGACGAGAGCCCCCTTGAGAAGGTCTGCTGGCAGGGCCTCTGCTCAAAGAACCCCCTGGAGTCCCGATGATCCGGCGGGCCGGTGTTCCTTCGGCCGCGGGCGGGACTTCGTCGGCGGGCCAATAATCAGCCATTATTGGTTGATGTTGTGAGGGTGTAGAACATCTCGGCAGACCAGAATAGAAATGCGCCTGACGTTGACTCCTGACCCGAGGAGGACGCGCCTCCAGCTCCTCCAGAAGCAGCTGAAATCCACGGCCGGCGCTGTGCAGTAGGTGGCAGCAGATGGGTTGCCATGGCGGCCATCTTGCGTGGTTGACGGACAGGCGGCGTCTGAGTCTGTCCTTCTCTCTCTGAGCTCCAGACATTTTTAAAGCCTGTGATTTTAGAAGTTCTGACTCGTTGCTGTGAATTCAGCGCCCAGGAGGGTCTTTGTAAATAACAGGCCTCTCCCTTCTTTCCTGATTCAGGCGCCATAAAACACGAGGAGCTTCCTAAAGACGGTCATGAGCAGTAATTCTGTCCGGCATCATGACATTCATCTGTGATGGAGTTTATCACACTCTCCTGTCAAAAGTTCTTCATGCTGAAATGACTTGAAGTCAGTGAAGACGGACTTGTAACGGTTGCTAAAGTAGCACACACACACACACACACACACACACACACACACACACACACACACACACACACAGGCAAGTGGTGGCTTATCTTCTCCTGTGGGCTGCAGCCAATCACCTGCCTCCATCCAACCCTCTCCCCTCACACCATCTAACCTCCTGTCCATCCACACCTGCTCCACCCTAAGCATCCCTCTATCGTCTCCATCCCTCCTCTGTCCATGTCCAAACCATCTCAGTCCAGAACATCTAGCATGTGTTGTCCCTCTGATGGACTCATTCCTGATCCTCTCCATCCTCCTCACTCCCAAAGACGGACCTCCACATCTTCACCTCTGCCTCCTGTCTTCTCCTCGGTGTCTCCAAAGCAGACCTGCTTGCATGGATTCATATTAGATGAAATCCAAACCCTTTGAATCCTTGTTTGTCTTGATTTAGATTTTTAACCTGGAAGAGTTAAAGCTGTCAATCATGAAGAAGCCATCCATCGACCATATATGGTGCGGAAGACATCGGCAACGTTGACGGTTGTCGTCCAATCAGTAACAGGGACGTCCAATGTTCTTCCACTGGTGTGTCCGGTTGTCCCGCAGGGTTCACCTGCCGCCTGATGTCCAGCTGGGTTCACCACCATCACACACACACACACAGATGCCGTGCTGTGCTTTCCACACACACCTTTCACACTTCCTGTCACGGCAAGAGGCTGAATCCGGCGGCAGCAAAAGGTTTCAGCGTGCTGAGGTTGTTCGGCTGGACGGAGCGCAGCTCCTGGTGTTTCTTTTCCTGGGAACGGCCGGCAGCGGCAAAACAAAACACACATTCTCACCTGGAAAAGAGCCCGGCAGCAGCTCATTAACATTACACACACACACACACACACACCTGTGGAAGGTTAATGCATGATGTTCACGAACTAGCTCACTTTGCTAACATGATTAGAAATAGCACATTGGAGCAATTAAAGCTAGGCATTTTTTTAAGCATAGCACATTGAAATGATTCAGTGTGTGTGTGTGTGTGTGTGTGTGTGTGTGTGTGTGTGTGTGTTTGAATCTCCATGACCTTTGTTGCCTCATTAGATCCTATTTTTAAGTTGCCACTCCATGTTGTTGTTAATGCATCCTTTTCACTCTTTGCTTCTCGCTGCATGTCGGCCATTGTGATCATTGTAACCCGCGGGAAAAGCGGGGCTCCTTGATCTGGGGGTCCTGAGCTGGTCTTCACCGTTGCTCCGCCCCTCTGGCTGCGCTCAGCCCACACGCTGTTCCCGGAGGCCCCCCCCTCTGGGATTCTGGGGATCACTGTTACCAGGGCTCTGTCCCGGGCCCACTTCATGTTGTGACCCAGATGGAAAGGCCTCGCAGCTCACACACACTGCATGCAAAATAGGGCAAGGAGAAGAGGTCGCTGACGGTCTCACACACACACACACACACACACACACACACACACACACACACACGTGCTGCTGCTCTACTGGTTCATTAGTCAAAACAGTCCTCGGTGAGGAAATAAGCCGCATCTATTTCCATCCTGGGCTCGGCGCTGCTGCCCTGCACACACCCGGGACCCGCATGGACGTCGGCCCGGCAGCCTGGGTGAACGGGCAGGTGAAGGAGTGTGTGTGAGTGTGTGTGACCGTCTTCTAACTGTGTCTAGGGCGTGAACCAAAAACCTGATTGCGTTGCACGAGTTCCCAGGCAGAAACATTTGTCCTAAAGAGCGAAGGAGAAGAAGAAGAAGGATTCTCCTTGATCTCCCTGGCCTCCTCGAACGTGGCCTCCTGCTCCAGCCTGTCTCGTCAGCTCTGCTTCTCGCCGCCGGGCCGAGTGTTTGCGGCGTCGTGACGGCGCTCCATGTGGAACGCTAGCGCGCGACTCGGACGACTCTGCCGGTCGTCGCCGGGAACCGATCACGCGGTCGCTGACGTGGGCTCCGGCGGAGGGAGGATCTCAGCGTCGCGAGGCTACGCCTTCCTGCCTGTCAGCTGCTGTCAGCCTCAAGCTCAGTGACTCGACACCATCTCTGCTCGGCCTCGCCTCCCCCGCCAGGCTGAGTCAGGTCTCCAGCACTCTTTCAAAATGCTCCGTTATATAAGACAAACACGCCGCTGGTGATGATGAGAGAGGAGTCAGAAGAACAAGAGCGGTTTTACAAGGTGGCGCTGTGGAGCAGCGGTGAGATCTTTCTCCTCACAGCCAGGAGGTCCCTGGTTGGAATCCCACACTTTCCTGTGTGGAGTCACCGTGTTCTCCCCGTGTCTGCGTGGGGTTCCTCCGGGTTCTCCGGGTTCCTCCCGCAGTCCAAACACCTGCAGGAGTGTCACGTGACCCTGCATCGTCCGGACGTGTGAATCGTCGCATGTCTCTATATGCCGCCCTGTGATTGGTGGAGGGGGAAATGGGCCAATCACAGCTGAGGTAGGAGGAACCTAAACACACTGACGATCGGTTCGTGTTGCTGCCGGATCTCTACTACTTAATCACCACTCACTTTTATTTTTCAGGTGTTTAACAATGTAAATTTGCATTTCAGGGTCTCCATCTATGAAGTTTGATTTGTTGGAGCACACACACACACACACACACACACACACATCTATATATTTAGACTGCATCCTGCAGGTGTCCTGAGGGACTGACGTCCTGCGGCTGCGGCCCATGAGTGAACACTCTAATATGACAACACTTGGAAATAAATCCCAAACACGTGGTCACAGGCAGCGTCCTGGAGATCAGCGGTGGGAGATAAAAAGAGCGCTGATGGAAAAACAAACACACGTTGCACCCGAGAGGCACGAGATGCATTTGTGCAATGATCTTCTGCTCGGGGAACACGCCTGAAGCTCGTGTATCTGCGCTCGTCCGGAGCTCCGCCTCCGTCCTCCAGGGGACGACCCAGAACTCAGCAGATGTATCATCGTGCGCTCGAAAGACGCCGAGGTCCCAGGTGTTGGTCCAGGAGTCAGAGTCAGCAGGAGAAGGGCAGCCGTGCCGTCCCCGGTGAAGGCTGAAGGCAGCAGAGGGTGAAGAACATGTGGCGGAGCAAGAAGGTCGCCTGAAGGGCTCCTCAAGAGCGGCGTGCGGAGGCCTTCTTCCAGCCCAGAGCGCTCACGTGTGTTTGATGGTTTCTCCTCTGCGCTGCTTTTCAAACCTCTGACCTCCGAGCACGACCTCGGCCATCACGTGTCCTGTTTCCCAGTCCTCCAGCTCAGATGTTTCCACTGACCTCAGCACTCGAGTCCACGGCTGTCACTCCGGGTGGACTCGTTTCTCAGGTGCGACAAAGACAACGGATTTGGGAATGACGTTCAGGTTCCCTGAAGAACGTTCACCCTCTCCACAAGCTGCAGACCCTGCCTCCCTGCTGAGGAGCGTTTGAAGGAGATCCACCGACTTCTGTACCTCACAGCTGGAACACGTGCTCACTCGGTCGCTTCATAGCGTCTGTAACGCAGGGTCTCCATGAAGCTCCTGCATGTGTTTGGACTGCGGGAGGAACCCGGAGAACCCTGAAGAACCCCACACAGACACGGGGAGAACATGGAGACTCCACACAGGACGTTGCGGGAATCCAACCAGGGACCTTCTGGCTGCGCGGTGGAGGCTCCAACCCCTGCGCCATTGAGGGTGCTTCTTCTTGGTGAAGATGCTGCCTAGATGTTTGGCCATGAGGTCCACCATGGGCCCCGACCGGCAGATTGCATCTGCGGTCGGTAAACTGACAAAAGGCTTTTCTGGGAGAGGTTCTTCTCCGGTCCGTCCTCCATCCGTCCGTCCAGGAGCCACCTTGTGATGCCCCGCCGCCTGGCTGGACGGAAACAGGGCGTAATGAACCCGAGCCGACCCAGACGCAGCAGGTCTGGCGGGAGCTCAATGAGACGGGGGGAGATGAAGAAGAAGAAGAGAGATCCAGGGACAACATGAGCCCGGACCTCCGTCACCTGAAGCAGTCGCGTGGAAGACGCGTCGGGTCACGTGTGGAACATCTCGGCGGCTCCTGGTCGTGCGGGAAGGAGCGGGCGGCGTGCAAACGTGCACCTTCTCCGCGGTTATTCTGGACCGGCGTGGGCCGTAAATTGCCAATTGCGGCGCGAATGGGCGCCACTTCCCGCGGCGCGGAGAAGCACTCAGTGCGCCGCGTCCGCCTCCTCTCACGCCCGGCTGCAATCAATATGCACGAGAGCGGAGATGGAAACGGCCACGATTCCCAAACAGGAAAAGAAAACACATGTCACGCACTCTTCAGCAGGAGAGCTTCGGGTTCAATTATGCTCTCAGTGCTTCGCCGGCGACGGCAGAAAGGAAAATTGATTTATTTTTTTCCCTCTGAATTCTCGCCCGTGATGGATGACTCACGCCGTCTTTTTGCCGCGAGACAAAATAAATGGCAGCCTGGCGTCGCACAAATGACCCCGGGGAGAAGACGGGTCCCCGGGACCCGGGACGGCAGCTGATAGAGGAATGGATTCGTCCGCCGGCGGTACTTCTTCTGCACGGCCCACCTTTTCATGAAGATATTCCGGCTTCCAGAGGTTGCGAAGCTTGGTTTAAGATGTTCCCTTCTTGTCCTGCACGGCTCCGGAGTCCAGGGCCACTCCCTCCTTCATCCTCTGTGCTGCTCATCCAAGAGGGTGGTGAAGATGCAGATCTTCCATCAGGGAAACACGCGTCCAGGGGCTCGTCCATCGCTGTACGTTCGTTTTCCGGGGGAGAAGGTGAGGCCGGAGAAGGAGGTGGAGGGCTTTGGAATGTCCCCCGCCGTGGGACCGAGACGCCACCAGAGCGTGGAGAGGTGTGGAGGTTCCTCCCTGGGAGGGAGGAGGATGGAGAGGATCAGGAAGGAGGCCATCGGAGGGCCGGCATGTGCTTGATGTGGTGGAGATAAAGCCACACTGAGATGGTTTGGACATGGACAGAGGAGGATGGAAGGATAGAAGGCTGCTGAGGTTGGAGGAGGTTCATGGATGGATGGACTCAGACAGAGTAAATTCATCATCAGTGTTGCTATGCCAACTCGGCCCCGCTGGTTGGAGGCGCCTTCGCTGCAGGAACAACGTGACAACCAGCGCTGAGAAGGCAGCTGGGATTCGAACCGGCAGCGGGCTGACCAGTGGAGACCAGGACGTGGAACCTTCTGGAAGAAGTTGTCGATTCCAGTCAGCCTGTCATGCCTGAGCAGGTCTGGCCCTAAAAGTGGGATTATTTTGAGGGGATGTGAGCGATGTTTCCTCCCCCTGCTGTCGTGAGGAGACCTTGCAAACCCCCTCAATGCACCTCTGACGCCGACGCCCCTGAAAGGGCCCTCGACTCTTTGATACGATCAGGAGGGTTTTCCCCGCCGGCGCCGGCCGTTCCTTCCCCTTCACGGCAGCATCTACTTCTGACGATTATGCGAATGACGAGGACCTGCCCGTAAACACGCGGCTCCCCGTGTTTGTGCGTCTGAAGTGGGCAGGATTGCGGGCGCAGGGGGACGCCCGCGCAGAATTGAATGTCACAGCTCGTTTCTGCTTCCACATTTGCAGAAGGTCAGTTTCTGAGCGGCTCCCTCGACCCGTCCTGGGATCGGCGGAGAATCGGGCGCGGGCCGATGTTGGGTTCCCCCGTGTTTTCTTTCTTCTCCGCCGCAGGATCCGCCAGGCGGAGTCTATTTCTGTCGCCGGCGGTCAGCCCAGTCATTTGCGATCTGCCAGCGCTAATACTTTCTATCAAGCGGTCACCCAAACATTTCCACTTCCACTTCCAGACAGAACAAACCGTTCCCTCCTTTGTTCCATTTTCCCCTCATTCGTCCATCAGTGTAATTGCACTCTCTCCAGGAATAGAAAGTAGCTGTCGCCGACTGTCAAGGAGCCGGTGGTTAACGTGTCCTTCAGCGGCTCCTTCAAGCTCCGTCAGCCTCACGCCCGCTTGGTTTTCCGAGGGCGGAGGATCGATGGTGTTTTGGTGATGGATTTACGCGGCGATAAGCCGCCGTCTTGGTTGGAGATGGTTGGAGGGCGGAGGATCTCACAGTTTGCAGGTTTACTGTGAGCGTCTCCATCTGACTCCGATCAAACACACCTGGATGGGATTTCAAGCCCCGAGCGGGGCGGCGGCGCCGAGGGCTCGGATGATGGTCAATAAAAACATCATGGACGGCCATCGGCTGTCTTCACCCACCGGCACCGGCCCAGAAAAGAAGGAGGAAACTCAACGGGAAGAGCGGCTCCTGCAAGACCTTTGAATGTCTGGGAACAAACAACACGAGCAAGAGGAGGAGGAGGAGGGTGGACGGAGACTGTCCAGAGTCAAATTTCACCTCTTCCATGAGGGGGTGGAAGGGGGTGGAGGAGGAGATCCACGGTTGTCCAGAAAAGACTGATCCATCTTTAGATCTGACCCTCATGCATGATAGATGGCCTTCACTTTCACAGTGCTTTCATCACCTCGCACCTTCAAAGAGCATTCATCCTTTCACACGGACCATCAGGAGCACCTGGGCGCTCAGCGTCTTTCCACCGGCAGACAGGAGGAGCTGGGAACTGAACCACCAACCTCCCCCTTGCATCTCCTCACGCTCCTCTGGTTCTCCTCCACCGCGCTGGACGACAGCTTTCCTTCTCAGTCCCGCTGTTGGTTGGTGGACCGGTTGCTTTCGGGAGGTGGGGGTCGGAGGTCGGAGGTCGGGGGTCGGAGGTCGGAGGTCAGAGCCGCCGCAGGACTTCACGGCTTTGCTCACCGACCTCAGTTGGTTTTCGTCTTGGAGGCCACCTTCTCCTGAAGCCGCCTGGATCCTGGTCGAGGAGCAGTGGGACACGACAGCGCGGAGAGGCCGTTACATCTGCTCAGGTCTTAGCTAATAGAAGAACGCCAACGCACAGCGAGCGCCGGGTGAGCTGCTTGATGGCTCCTGACCTCAACACTTCCACTATTAGAAGCACCACGGCTGCAAATAACACCATCATCATC